>CM031242.1:686900312-686983134 GCA_018340775.1 Taxus wallichiana var. yunnanensis | reverse complement strand
CTATTTTTGAAAGATTTTCCATTATCTCGTAATCAAAGCGATGAGGAACACCAAAACGACAGATAATGTGGTGGTTAATGAACTCTACAATTTTTTCTTTTTTAGTTGAAATGAGTGGAATAGCCTCCACCCATTTTGTGTAATATTCGGTTGCTGTGATAATCCATCGGTGACGTTGTGAAGAGGATGGGTGAATCTCACCAATAAGGTCTAAACCCCATTGTGAGAAGGGCCAAAGATCTCGAGTGACCTGGAGCGGGTGGCTAGGAGTATGTTGAAGGTTGGCATGTTGTTGACACATAACACAACGCTTAACATATTCGTAGCAGTCGTTATTGAGAGTAGGCCAATAATAACCAAGGCGAAGGATTCGTTTGGCCATGGCAAGGCCACTAAAATGTCCACCACAAATACCGTCATGGACTTGTTGGATGGTATGGGTGATCTCCGCACCGGTGAGACATCGAAGGAGGATGCCATCAAAGCCACGTTTATAAAGGAGTCCCCCCATAACTACATAATGAGAAACACGTTTAAGAAAAGTACGTTTACCAGTACTAGTAAGGTCAGAAGGGAGAACAGAGGTTGTAAGGTAGTCATGGAATTGGTGATACCAAGTATCCTGCGAGTTAGCAGACACAGTATTTATCGTACAAACAACCGGGGCTGAATAAGATGGGGCAAAGAGTTGTTGGACCAAGACAAAAATGTCAGAGTCAGTTGATGAGGCTGGAATTTGTGAGGCTAAGCAAGCCATAGTATCCGCAAATTTGTTAGTAGAGCGTGGAATGGTTTGGATAGAATAGTGAGTAAATAAGGCTAGAAGTGAATCCACGTAGTGTTTGTATTTTTGAAGTTCCTCATTTTGCATTGGTAGATGCCCTAACTCTGATTGACTACCAATTGAGAGTCGCCAAAATATTGATAGATTTGATACCTAAGTGCGGTACTGACTGGAGACCAGAACAAGGGCCTCGTATTCCGCTGTATTATTAGTGCAAGGGAAATCGAGTCGGAATGAAAGAGGCATAGGCTCGGCATCAAGAGGAACGAGAACAACGCCAGCTCCTCCACCGCGTTGGCATTTAGATCCATCGAAGAAGAGGGTCATTTGATACGACTCTTCCCCGAGTGAAAGAGTGGCGATGAGTTCGTCGGGGAATATAAAATTGGTAAATTGTTCCCCAGGTAAAGGGGCTTCCGCAAGTTGGTCTGCGATGGTTTGTCCTTTGATTGATTTCTGGTGGACGAACTCAAGGTCGAGGTCGGCGAGGAGCATGAGCCATCGGGCGATGCGTTGGTTTAGATGAGGTTTGGCATACATGTAATGGATGGGGTCTGTGTTGGTGATGACGAAAGTTTTGTGATTCAGAAGGTAGTGTCGGAGCTTGGTAGCCACGAATGATAGGGCTAGGCACAACTTTTCTACATGTGTATACCTAGTCTCATAATCCACCAAAGTACGACTTATATAATAAACGGCTTGTTCTCGATTTTCAGAGTCACGATGTGCAAGCATGGCCCCTACAGCGTGGTCAGTGGCGGAAAGGTAAAGGTAGAAAGGGCGGTCGTCTTGAGGTGGGATAAGCACGGGTGGCTGCAAGAGATAAGTTTTAAGAGCCTCAAAGGCTTGGTGGCACTCTTGGCTCCATTGAAAATCAATGTCCTTCTTAAGGAGGTGATGGAAAGGTTGACATCGATCCGAGAGTTGGGAGATGAAACGTCGGATAGATTGGAGCTTACCTTGTAAACTACGCAATTGTTTGAGATTGGTAGGTGGGGGCATTTCGAGAATAGCTTTGACTTTAGATGGGTCGACCTCAATGCCACGCAAAGAGACGATAAAGCCAAGAAGTTTTCCCGAAAGGACACCAAAGACACATTTTTTTGGTTGAAGACGGACAGAATATTGTAGTAGGCGGTCAAAAATAATGGTTAAAACATCGAGATGTTCACTACGATGTTTAGACTTGCCAAGAAGATCGTCGACGTAATCTTCAAGGATAGTGTGCATAATGTCATGAAAAATGTAGGTCATAGCTCTTGATAGGTCGCACCAAAGCATTCTTAAGGCCAAATGGCATTACGGTACATGAAGGTTCCCAAGGAGTTATGAAGGCGGTTTTGTGTTGATCGGCGGAGCAACCAAAATTTAGTTGTATCTGAAAAGCCATCCATGAGAGAGAGCATCTCATGGCCTGCAGTGAGATCAACAAGTTGGTCAATGCTAGGTAGGGGAAGTCATCCTTAATGCAAGTGAGGTTAAGATCCCGTAAATCCATGCATATCCAAAGTCCCCGTCGCTTTAGTAGCCAGTACGATGTTAGAAATCCATTGAGGATAGTCAATAGGCGAGAATGAAGGAAACAGAAAGGAGTCATTGGAGCTCCTCTTTGACCAAGAGGGCAATGCGTGGATGCATTTTCTCAATTTACATTTAATTGGCTTGGAATCGGGTTTGATGTAATGTTATTAGCAAAGAATGTCGGGATCAATTCTGGCATGTCGGCGTAGGACCAAGCGAAAGCTTGGTTGCGAGCACGGAGGAAAGTAGTAAAGGTGACTTGTTACGATGTGTTAAGGGATTGTCACGATCTTCACAATGAGGATCCTCCTCCGTGTGGATGTTGATTTCTATTGTAGATTAAATTCAAAGCATGGTTTGGGTTTCAGATGGTAAGGCTCGTTGAATATAAGAGTCATCCGCGCCAAGGTAAGTGAGGATGGAGTCATCATCCTGGCACTCAACAACGTTAATTGAAGGTGAGTCCTCTTCGATCATGTCTGGATATAGAAGGGGGATAGAAGAGGGGTCCTCATTATCGCGTTGATAAGTGAGAGGGCCTAAGAAGATAGCATTTATGAAAAAAAAAAGTTAGGAGGGATAGATTCGTGATCTATCGACTCAGTGGGTGACGATGGCAAAGTGGGTGATGATGGTTTGTTAGGGGTAACGTCGTTCTCTTCCAGAAGGCAACTGTCACGAGGTTCTTTCGATGTAAGTGTTTCCGGAAATCCGAGACCACTACGATCATTGTGTTTGCGTGTGGTGATGGGGATGAGCGTATGTCGGCCTTGTTCATAAAGACCAAAACCAAAGCCTTTCCAAGCACAGCGAGTCAAGAAGGTGAGGGCGAAGCGACGATTTGTCAGGTACTGAAAATCGGATTGGAAAGGAACCACACCAAGAGGAGGCTCAGGGGCAACGGAAGATGCGTCGACACCCCCATACGTTAGGTTAGTGCGGCAGTGAGGTGGTCCGTAGGAGATTACTTCCCCCACACGACGGTCATAGTTAGGATGGGCATGTACCTGTCCGTACTCCTGTGGGGTATGGAAAGAACTAACGTTATATAGGCGATACTCCCCCAGCGTAAGGCGCTGAAAAACATCTACTAAGGGGTCCGCGGTTGGGATGTTAGCTGCGGGAAGGGAAGTGGTTTTTGCGACGGTGGTTTCATCAGTTGAAGGCGTAGGCGCGGTTGAAGTGGATGGTTGAGGTACATTTGAAGAGGATGGTTGGGTTGAATGTATGGGTGTCTTGATTGGTATAAGCACATCGTTAGGGCGGTATAACATATTGCAGGTTTTAAAGGGGGGAGGATCAGCTTTTACGGTGTAGGACTTCCCCTCGTACTCAAATTTTATGCATCTATGTAATGTTGAGGGAACGCATCCCATGGCCCGGATCCAAGGATGACCCAGCAATATATTATATTGGAACTCTCCCTCAAGGACATAGAAGAGTTCGGGTAAAGTACGTGGTCCTACCCGAATGTTGAGGATCACGGTGCCTAAGGTAGAGGTAATAGCGTCATTGAATGACCGCAACATGATGGGGTTGGCACACATGTAGCTAGAAGGGATATTCATTTGTTGAAAATCTTTTGAAGAGATGATGTTTAGGCTAGCACCCCCGTCAATCATAACATGACGTACGAATGTCCCGGACGTAGTTTGAGATGAGCAGGCGGTCGGAGGATCTTACGTACCAAAATCGACAATTTCATCTTCAGAGAAACTGACTGCAGCAGCTTGTGGTACAGAGACAGAAGTGGTTGGGGCGGTGGGTTGTTTGGTGAGAGAGGCAACGTGATTGGGTGTTAGAATGGAGGCAACGGGCAGGGTTTCATTAGGTAAGACCTCGATCCCCTGAAGAATTTCAACGAGAGCTTGTCGATGAGATTCAAGTCGAATGAGATCATATAGTGTCATTTTACGGGTGATTGGTGAAGTCAGCTGTTTAATCATGGCTCGATGGCGGCTCCATTAGAGCGGGGTAAGAGAGTCACGAATAACCACTTTAGGTGGTGGTGCAATCGGGATGTTGGACGGAGAAGGAGAGGACGCAGATGTGCCTTCTTTCGCTTTCTCATTGTTTTTCTGCGCTCGAGTAGCAACACTAATCATATTAATCTCGTAGACCGGAGATGAAGAAGATGATTGGGATAAATCATGGTCTTCAAGAGGTGGGGTTGTAATAATGACAGATCTTGGTGAGGCGGGGACAGATGGTATAGGAGAGGGAATGGAAACTAAAGGTCTCCCCTTCGTAAGTTGTCTTTCTTAACCTTTTATCCTGGGAGAGGTGGCTTGACGAAGGATGGTTTTAAAGCTTTGCATCCCTCCACATCATGTCCTGGTGTGCAGTGATAAGCGCAGATCTTAGACTCATCATAACCTATAGGTTGAGGTTTAGACGGGTCATAAGGTCTAAGTGGGGGTAGGGAAATGGTCGCATTCTCTACTAACATAGCAAGGATTTTGGCGTAAGATCCTTTGAGTGGGTCAAAATCAGAAGAGGATGAGGGTATTGATTGCGTGGGTTTTGGTAATGTTTGGGCGTGGTTAGTTCGTATGGGTGGTGGTTTAACCGAGGGGTGTTGATACGTGTTTTTCAATAAACGTGGTTTCTTTGGCGCAGAAGCTATATTGGATGATGAGGCCACAGATGGTGTGGTATCAGAAAACAACCACGGGGAAATAGGAGTGACCGAAAACAAATCTTTTGATGATGGAATTTGTTTAGGGTTGATAGGTGGACAGGATACGCGGAGTGATAATGTTGATATACCCTTTGATCCCTGTATGGGTGCAGAAGGCGTAGATCGTTTTGAAGAAAACGCAGGAGGTATGATATATTGGTGCAAGGTGGAAGGATGAGGTCCCAATATGGAAGGTAGGTATGACGATGATGGTTTTGATTGTGATAGAGGCACGGATTGAGCTTGTCTTCTAGGTGGCGGGGCGGCTTTATTCTTGGATAAATCTAGTCGCTTAGGCGGGTGTGTTAGACTGGGTATGGGTGAGGTCCCAAGCGTAGGGGAAGATTTGGCTAAGTTAATAGAAGTGGACGAGGCATTTGGTAGAGGTGAGGGGGGTGAAGGTGAGAACATGGGCATTTTAAGCTTCTGTAAACACTTCGGGTATATGGTGGAGGTCTCAGGATCGGTCATTTGCATTTGAGTAGAATATGGCGTACTCAAACGTTCCCATAGGGCCTGTCTATCTTCTGTGGAATGACAGTCCTCACGTGTGAATGTGAACTTTTGTACGGAAGAAAGGTGGGTTGTGATTCCAGTCCACTGTGGGTGTGATACAGTGAGTAGATGAGGCACTGTATCAATAGATGTTAAGAGGTCAACCGGTCGTTGAAAAGATTTAGGCGATGAAGAACTAATAGGTAAGAGGGCGTGTTCGAGAGGATCCGTCATGGTTAAAGAATTTGGTGATGTCGGTGCAAGAGATTTCTCATCTAAGGATGTCAAAAGGAGTGGCGTACCTTCCTCTTGTGCAACAAGAGTGGTAGAAGGGGAAGTCTGGGAAATAGATAGATTAGATAACATCCGTTCGCAGTCTTGTAGGGATGTGGTATAAGCGAGACTCATCGATGGGAAGAGGAGTGCAGGCGATTAACTCCTTTATGGGTAAAGGAATGATTTCGCTTTGGCTTGATGGTGGTAAAGGAGGTTCGGGCTCCTGTGTTAGTGAAGAGGCTTGATTCAAAATTTTCTCGATAGAGGCTTTTGGTGGTATCGAAGACCGCATGGATCTCATGAACACTCTCTTGGCTAAGATATCTGGTTTGTGTTCTTTGTTGAAAGAGTGATTCGGGAATGGTTTGTTGAAGATTTTCAAATTTCGGTTGGCAGGGGCATTAGGATTATCGAGGGTTATATCCCCTGCGTCAACCATTTCCTGCACTATGTTTTTCAACATCTTGCAGTTCTCATGACTGTGTCCCTTCACGCGGTGGAAGTTACAGAAGTCATTTTCTTTGTACCAGGAAGGTATGGCGCGAGTGGAATCAAACCCGGAATGAGGTTTAACAGGAGGTAATGTAATGGCTCCTGCTTTGAGCAATTTTTCCAATATCACACCATATGTTTCTCCCAAGGGAGTGTAGTTGATGGGCTCTGCTTTATACTTATAGGTGGTTTTTGGTGGGGCATTAGACGGTGTTTGAGATTTAACCATCACCGCGTGGACAGCTCCTTTTGATTTAGAAGAAGTGGACGCGTGAGGAGTGGTGGTATTTGGTTTATTGGTAGAATCAGGAGTTCGGAAATTGGGGTTTTTGTTACGCAACCGCAATTTCTCTTCCTCTAAGGCTCGAATCTCTAGTTTTCGAGCCATAGTAAAGGCTTCATCGAATGTACGGAAAGTTTGAATTTGGAGAGTAGGAGAAATGTGCTTAGCACATGCCCGCGTGAAAAGTTCGATAAGTTGATGCGAGGCAAGGCATATGTAAGTTGGTTGATAAGGCCGCGCCATCGTCCAGCGAAATCTGCGATAGATTCGTCTTGAATTGTCGAATGGCATAAAGGTCGGTGATGTATACTTTCTTAGCAATGTTAATGGAGAAGTGATCCAAGAAAGATTGGGCTAGTTGGTTAAAAGAGAAGATTGAGTCTTGGGTTAAAGCACTATACCACTCTCAAGGTAGGTCTGATAAGGACATGGGAAAGGTGCGGAGTAACAAGGCATCATCATGGGCAATCAAATAACAAGCATGTCTAAATGATCGCAAGTGTTGTTGAGGATCCTCTTTACTATTAAAACGAGTAAATTTCGGTAGTTCCCATTGAGGAGGATATGAGTGAAGGGGAACAGAAGGGTGAATGGGCTCCCGACAAACTTGCTCGTATGTCAAGGCGCTACGACTTCCCGACACAGAAGCCTCCAGATTTTGCATTTTGTCCATCATTTGTTTGATGAAATCTGTGGTTGGATGAGATGATGGTGCGGTTGTGGCAAACGGAGGCAAATTGGGCCAAGGGCCTCCACTGGACAATGGTGGGGTTAAGTGTTGATAAGGTATGGAGGATGAATATGTTGAGGCGTGACAGAATAGGGATGTCCCATATAAGGTGTTGAGGTTACTGGATACGTGTATGGGAATGAAAAGGTAGGCGGAGCTTGAGAAGGAAAGCTCGTGTGGATAGGTGGCAGAGAGCAAGTCATGAATGGAGTAGTCTGCAAGAGAGATGAGGTAGGGGCAGTCGGTGGTAATGATATGTGGGGTCCAAGATTAGCCAAAGAAAAGCCAATCTGAGTCGTATGAACCTCTGAAGCTGTCGGATTGGGAGATGGGGCTAAAGGTGCCGGAAGCAAGGCGGTGTTATCAGGCGGAGTGGGGGCTAAATGAGCAGCTATACTAATAGGCATGCCAACAAAGAGCTGACCATCAGGCGTACGGTCAGGGGCATGAGACAAATAGTATTGTACAGCGCTAGGATTAGCATCCAGAAATTTGGCAAAGTCCTTATCTCCCACAGGAATTTTAGGAACCTCGCTGGTATCCGTAGGATTCCCCACAGAATGTGAAGGGGGTGATTCAGGTAAAGAAACAGAGCAAGCATGTGAAACCATGGCGGCGGCTTGCTTTCGAGTGATAACAACCATGGACAGGAGTTCACAGTAGGGTTTCAATCTATCAGGAATAGAAACAAACTCAGATCGGTAGTAAAATTGGTAGGTTCTTTGGTTTGTCGGGAATTGGAAAAGAAAAACGATATCGGTCTAGTAACGATATCGGTCTAGAACCGATGTCGGTTACTACTATAGCCGGCGTCGGTCGGTAACCGATGTCGGTATAAGAATGCAGGCTAACAAGATATAAAAAGGCTGCTAATTTGATTTTTAACAACGTTTAGTATACGTGTCCAATTATTGATCACAGAAGACAGAGTATGAGAAAGAAAACAGAACTAAAAACAAGCAAGATGCACACACAAATCCAGAGATTAACCCTAGGGTTAATTTTAATTATCGTGGGCTTATGCCTTTAGACGTAGAATGATGTCAGAATCCTAAACAAGAGACTTAGGGGAAATGTCAAGTTGTTTTGGCTTATAAGGTTACCTCAATCGGGCGGAGGAATACCGCGGAAAAAAGGGGGATGTTTGAGCTGTTGTGTTAATTGTGAAGTGATTCGGTATGTGTTGTGCAGTGAATGTAAGATTAATTTCCTGTCAATACCATGGATATCACCCCCACGTGTACGACCTATTACTTAATCTACGTTCACTAGAATTGAAAAACAACAAGCAGGAATGCAATGCACGTGTTTTAAACCCAAATCGAAAATTATGTTCGATGAAGCAAGAGAGATGACTTTCACTAATGCGAAACTAGGAAAGCAAGACAAATTCTTTACGAAATATATAACAAAAGCAGCAACAGCAAGTATGCTTCCTAAAATGAAAATAAGCAAGAGAAACAGAAACCCAAGATGGGTCCCACCGGGCGTGCCAAAATGTTTCGCTCGGAATGTTTCGGCTTATAGGAATAGAGTTGTTTCTATCCTTTCATTCCTTTTAGAAACAGATAGGGTTAGGGCTAGGAGGAATACCTGTTAAATGTCGAGATGGTGTGCGCGTACCGTGGAGAAAGATCAAGTTGACTGCGAAGAACTCCTTTTTGTCTTGGAAGGACTACCTGCAAATAAGAACACAAGACCACAAGATTTGATTAAACAATAAATGAGGAAACTGCCTTGGGCCCAGGAAATATAAAACTTCCTTTCGAAGGTGGTCAGTTTCCCTGCTAATATGAATTAACACAAATGACTGCAAAATATCAATTAGATTACTTGGTTGAAACGGGTAGGAGAAGGTTTGGTTTTAGTAAGCAAATCGACGTCGGTTGGGCCTAGGACCTTCTTGGTAGCTATGGTGTTTGTAAGGCTGGTTTATGGATGATATTAGGAAATGAGATGATGAGAGGTAAAAGAATGACAGTTAGATGCAATGGCACGTTGGGTAGTGGATTCAGAAACGGATTTAGGAGGACTGTGATTCAAAGAGCATAAGAAATGTTATAACAGAGGACATGCAAGATGTGACTTACTGGTTTTGACAAAGATGCAAGTTGATCTCCTTTGCTGCAAACGCTTCTGGTTTCTTCACTCGTCTCTGCTCGGTCAAGTGAAGATCTGGACTCTGTTTTTTTCTCCCAATGATCTCTGTTGATTCAAAAATCATTCGACCCTTGATTTTGGTTCGGGGAGCCCATTTACAGGGAGCCGATGGCGGTTACGTAACCGACGGCGGTCGAGTAGGAACCGGCATCGGTAAGGAAAAAGTAGGCTATTTTTAGTAAAATAGCCCACCTTCCCTGCTTTTCTCCCGAGAGATCAGTTGCGGGCTTGGTCAAGTGGCTAGAAGGTCGGTTTTGGGTGCGAGTAAGGAGGCATTAGTTATGGATGTGAGTCTAGACCAAGTCATAGGTCTTAATTAGGTTAGTTTAGGGTTAGGGCTAGGTCATGATGAGGTGGCAAAATGAGGTGGCAGGTAAGGTGATGTGGATTTATCAATTACAAGGTAATTAATAAATAATTGTGTAAGGTTTAGGTGATGAGGTTAAGTTGCGAGATGAGATGCGGGTCACAAGGGGTCGTAAGACACAAATTTGGTGTCTCTGAAACGCTCTAAGAAACATGTGAAAAAGGAGGGTCCATTGTTCACAAGTAGTCTAGGTTTAAGGAGTACGAAAATTTTTCCCTAAGTTAATCTTTACCTTTGTTTGAGCCCCTTGTGAGCCTATCCTTCTTTTCCCTGATCGGCTAATCTAACCTTCTGAGTGCAGAGAAGTTAACATTGAATGAACCCATCTCACTATGGGGAAGCTTCATAGCATCACTTCTGACATATACCATGTGGCATTTTGCCCTTGTACATCCCATCTAACGCTAGGGGCATCCACATTTCTTTATTTCCTTACACGTTTTCTTTGGAAAACTATTGAGAAAACATAAAAAACATTCGTATAAATTTTGAAAATCCCAAAAACATACAGATATGTCCTTTGAAAAAATCAAAACATTCAAATACATTTCTTAGAAAACTCCAAAACAATAGAAAATTGTCTTAGAAATAAAATAAAAAACGCAAAAAATGTCCCAAAACTGTCCCACAAAAACAAAGTAGTGGTTTGCTTACTTTTAGTTGTTGGTTTGTATGGTTTTGGTTGCATTACTTTTTCATATTGTATGCTTTAAATTGGATTCACTTGCTTACTTAGATTGAATATCACTTTAGTTTGTAGTGTATTGCATTGAGTCCATTTTGTATTGCATACTTGTAAATAAATGTGTTGCTTTGATTAGATTTGTTTAAACTTGTGCTTGTTAATTTTTACTTGTACATTGTGTTATAATTTCATCATCATATCACACATATCCATCACATCTATACATCATTTATATATATATATATATATATATATATATGTAGATCAAGAATTTCGCGCTTGTTACCTGTCCAAGTTAATGCACCAAACTAAACACAAAAACCCTGAAAAACTCCAATGAAATCGATACCTGATGGACAAGATCCGAAGATGTAGACAGATAAGGAAGCCGATGTAGATAAGACGGGTGCACACGAGCAATTCTTGCACAGTAGATCCAAGTAACCTGCGAGACACCGATGCTTGATAGAAAAAGACCACGTTAAAAGATATTTAGGTGGACTGCCCGAGAAGCGGATCCGGGAAGCGATAGGCTCCCTCGGTGGATGTCAGTCCACGTTTTCAATTAAGTAAAGAAATATACATGATAAAAGATGTACGTACAAGACTAGATTTTCTGATCAAAGTGATAAACGAAATCTAAACAGCAGGCAGAAAGCAACAGAAAACAGGGAACTGTGAAAAAAGCTGGATTTGTGTTACCTGCGTCTTTTTACCTGTCTGCAGAGGAGATCGGCGTCGATTAGGTAGAATCGGCGTCGATCGACTGGAAATCGGTGTCGACTGATGTAGATCGGTGTCGATTGATATAGATCGGCATCGATCCAGAGATAAAGTGCGAGAAGATTTGGAAATCGGAAAGCGAAGGCCAGATCGTCAACGTCTGCTGGATTTGCGGAAGCCGGAGAGATACTAGCGAGACTCCACCCGTGCTGGGTGCAGGAAAAGAGTCACCAGAAAATCAATGGAGACGTGAGATGTTGATGTGATAAGAGCAGAGTAACGGTGCTCCTCTCAGGGATTGATTTGGACAAGATCCGCTCTCATTCGATAGATAATGTTCACACTTGATGCTAAAAGATCTCTTGTTCTCTCTCTTACAATCTGCGTCTCTGTGTCATGATCTCTCTCTCTCTTTTTTTCCTCGTGTCCTCCCAGAACTGAGTTCTGGGCTTCCATTTATAATCGGCGCCGCTCCGAAAAATCGGCGTCGACCGAGTACCGGTCGGCGCCGATCACGGAACAGACTCCCGAGACGGCCAAAATGAACGATTTCTGGAAAGATAAGAGTTATCCCTCCACCTCAAATACGGGAAATATCCCGCTTTGGGAAGAGGAGAAATAGGGGTGATACATAGATAGGATAAATATGGGGTAGATAAGTGGTTAGGATACATGTGAAGAGGTGTAATTAAATAGTTAATATTTAATTACTCACGGGTAAGACATAATGGGGTGAATTAAACTTAGGATAGGTGTTTAAATCACAAATCGAATAATATCCCAAGGGGATAGTGGTGATATAAACGTGCCCCAGGTTACCTGAGAGAGAAAATGTGCACAAGGGACACCAGATTGGATAATCAATTTTAGGTGTCTACATTTTGCCCCTTTTTGTCAAGTAACTTGCGATAAGCAAGGTTATGAGACAAAAACAAGGAGATGGAAGAAGGGAAGAAAAAGTGATGATGTGATCCCCCTCAAACTAGGGATGGGATGGGTGATAGAACAAACGATCCCAAGTTTGAAAAAGGTAGATGAAAACGCGGGATGCCCCAGCTAGATGTCTGGAGTAGATCGGATCATTAATGATGCACAAACATGAATAAAGAGATAGCCACCTAAGGAACTCATATTGGTAGGGCAGACTAGACGGTCTCCTCATGAGACGACGTTAGTACCTACAGACCCATGAGTGTAAGGAGGGCTGTAAAATAGTCAGCATCTAAAGAGAGACACATTGGTAGGGACAACTAGGACTGTCTGCAAAGCAGACGACGTTAGTGCCTACAGACCCGTTTAACTCTAAGTTGCCAAAAAGTACGAGTGCCCCATGCAAAGGGAACAAACTCGAAATGGATGGTGATATCGAAAATATGTGCCAAAAGGCAACATTCAGTGCACAATAATGATCAGATAGATAAATAAGCCAAGCATCAACACTATGGCAAAGAGATATGGAAAATCGGCGGTGATTATAATAATCGGCGCCGATCTAAATAAACGGCGTCGACCCAAAATAGTCGGCGCCGACCGTTCAAAGCACATATAAATATGTGAACGGAAAACGTGAACGATTTATTTACATCGTGACGATCGATTCAGAGAGAGTCAAAAATTGGATTTGAGCACCATGGAAGCCTCTGGAAGCGGTCAGAAGTGGAGGAGGACACGACCTGGGGTAAGTGGTTCTTCTTGAACTCGTCATTTTACTTTTGCTTTATATATATATATATATATTTTTTATTTCTATTTTTCCCGGTGGGAGGCCAGGGTGTTTTTTTACATCCAGCCTATCAATCGGCGCCGATTGGTATAATCGACGCCGATGTGATGTAAGTGGCGCCGATTGACATTAATCGGCGTCGACTAAAAGTAAACGACGTTGATTGTATTTAATCGACGCCGATTATATAGACTTGTGAATAGATTTTTAAAATTTTTGTTTTGGATGTTTGGATTTGGGTAAATATGAGGCTAATATTGCTCTTGATGTCATGGATGCAGGCACGAGAGGTTCTACACATGAGGGATGCTATTCCGAGTTACTAGAGACTATTCTCCCTGATGTGACTGATGCAGATTGGCGGCATTTAGAGTTAGCCGGGCTCGGGGGCTTTAGGTACTACAGACGAGTGCCGCGAGATGTAGAGTTGATGCGAGCACTAGTGCGATGATGGGATAGCCAGACGTGCACTTTTTGGTTCAGGACGGGTGAGATGACCATCACCCATGAGGATATATACAGGATTTTGAGACTGCCGATCACTGGGGACCCGATAGAGATTACACCACGAGAGCAGCAGCAGAGGGCCCTAGTTCGATTGTATGGAGATAGGGCAGATGATTCAGAGATAGTGTCCGGGGCAGTGCGGATAGCCTCGCAGTATAGATAGGATAGTCCCCGGAGCAGACGGATAGTTTTGATTCAGATGGCGATATCCTATTTCGCTCTGCCAGATTCAGGAGGTGGGAGATTCCCATTATTATTATTAGATTGCGTTTGCGACATCCTGCAGTTCAGACAGGTATTTGCTTTTGCTGATGCTTTGATAGCTCAGATATATCATGAGCTATGGATGTATACCACTGGCCGGAGGACAGGTATTGATGTTAGTTTTGTGCTCCACTGCTGGGCATATGAGCATATAGCAGTGATCAGGCCATCCGGGCTTCCTTGGATGCCAGCAGCAGTGGGAGCTATTGATTATGGATTCCGGCGATGGCGGGCCGATATGGCCTCTGGAGATACAGGAGATCGGCGGATTGGTATACTGAGCGTTTCAGGACGCTGACACCGGATCAGGTTATCTGGAGGCCATATCGGGTATTTCCGACATGGGCTGGTCAGGATGCTCACTTGGTGGCATTGAGACGGAGCAGGGTGGTTAGGGGCCGTAGGCCTGATATGTGGGAGCGAGTCCCGTTTATGCGGGTATTGAGACAGTTCGGCCTAGTGCAGACAGTGCCGACTACTTACAGGCCTTATAGGTGAGATAAGGAGACTGATCTACCGATTTTGATCCCGGCAGATCCATTGAGAGAGGCCCCACCCTCCACAGACAGTGATGATGATGCTGGAGTAGGTGATGGTTATGCTGCATGGTATGCGACAGAGCTACCACGACATCTCCCGGCATCTATAGATGCCGACGAGGAGGATATGGCTACAGGTGCTGGAGAGATTGGAGGGAGAGCACGCCACCCTGACGCAGACACACCAGGTGGCTCTTGAGGAGATCAGAGCTCTGACAGAGGAGAGGGATGCCCTGATTTTGGAGAGAGACACCACTCGCCAGGAGTGAGATACAGCGATCCAGCAGAGGGATCGCTACCTTCGACATAGGGAGGCCCTCAGGGCCAAATATGGGGAGACAGGTACCATGTCAGAGTCTGGTACACAGGGCACGACCCTAGGAGGAGCACCACCAGCAGCACCAGCAGCCCCAAGCAGCACCAGCAGCACCATTACGAGCACCTGGTACCGTGAGCTTGAGCACATATCAGTCTCTCCTCGCTGAGGTGAGATACTACGAGGATGCCCTAGCGCAGCATGCCCCAGATGTGCCTCGGTACGGGGCGAGGAGGAGATCAGCGATGGCCACAGTGCGGGGCATCAGGGGAGGGAGCACCGGGAGAGACCGAGGTGGGTAGAGGCCTCCAGCAGCAGGTGCATCTAGCTCGATAGGCGGCGGCCAGGAGAGACAGCCTGGTCCAGAGGAGGGTGGAGGAGATAGTGTCCTCCATGCATCAGATTTTACGATATAGGGATTGATATATTTTGTATCAGTGTAGTGATGTAGCCTCGATTGGAAGGCATTGTATAGATGGCTTGATTGAGAGCCACCCATTTTTTGTTGTACAGACACTTATGTATATATATAGATTTATCATTGTTTTTGTCATATGATTGTTCTCCTTTTTTTAATTTTGATATGCATGGATAGATGTAGCGTAATTGTGATGGATGTAGACATAGATTGATAGATGATAAATAGATGTGATTGGATGAACATAGACATAGAGGATAGATAGATGTGATGTAATTTGATGTGATTGATATGTGGATATAATTTTGATGAAAAATAGATATAGATAGATGTAGTGTAACTTGGATGTACATATTTTTAGATATTTTGATGGATAGATGGATAGATGTGATTGATGTATGGATTTAATTTTGATGAAAAATGGATATAGATAGATGTAGTGTAACTTGGATGTACAAGTTTTTAGATGTTTTGATGGATAGATGGATAGATGTGATTGATGTATTCGGTATGTTTGAGATGTTAATTTAATTTTGATGAAAATAGATAGCCAGATCCACATGTGTTGACAATACATGCTTTGATAGATAAGATGAAATTAGATAGATGATAAATTTTGATTAAATTAACATGTGAAATGTCAATTTGACTGGATGAATAACAAAGAATAATGGGGAATACTCTTTGCGAGAGCCAAGGATGTAATGAAAATGACCTTGACTAGAAATAAAGGAAATATACCCAGATAAGAAAGAAAATGATAAGCTGGACTCTCAACCGACCATAGATAGAATCTGGATAGGAAATCAAAAGATCATGCATGCAAGGCCCTATATGAGGTTAAAATAAACCTGACACTAACTAGCCGCAAACCAGATTTAGGAGGGAAACGAAAGGAGCAGTAAGTAGGTATCTTGTCGGAATTTACAAGGGACAGAATACATGTCCATACTGGGAAAATAGGATTCTCCATATGATCGACAAAAGGTCTTATATCTCAGCTTCATGATTTCTGGCAGAAAAGCAAACTGATCAATGCGGGAAGTTTGCTTAGATATGGAAAGACTGATCAATACGGGAAGTCTTTCAGTGATGCTAAAAAGTGTATAAACTGACTGAAAGGCTGATCAATGCAAGAAGCCTTGAATATTTCTTTGAGAAACAGCCGTCCTTCAAGGGAGCGGTCTGTATTTTGAATTTTAATGATAGCCATCCTTCGAGGGCATGGTCTATATCTTTTGATTCATTTGATTGTATGGGTAGCTGTCCTTCAAGGGATCAGTCTATCCCCTTTTTTTTTTTTTTTTTTTGAAAAGATTTTTGGAAGAAGCTGAGTTTAGACCTAGATAGATCAGATAGAGGGGAAGAAAACGTATAAAGAACATACACTCATGCCCCGAGTAGATCCGATTAAGATAAGCACTTGGGACAAATGAAACAGTGATTAAGGTGTTCCTACCATGAGGAGAAACATATCCAGAAGAAAAATGCTATGAGTAGAGCCGCGATACTCATATTTAAGGTAAACAAGACAATAGGTGGAGAACCACATAATTTCGAATCACCATGAAAGTATATGACTGGTTGTTAGACGGATGAAAGATCTGTCTTGCGACTAGATTTGTGTAAGATAGATTTTAACAGTAGAAGGGCCGTAGATGCAAGGCATTAAGAGGTTCCACTTCGGGTATACCATCCATGGAAGATAGACGATAAGCCCCCACCCCATATTTATGAGTGATAACGTACGGACCCATCCAGTTGGGAGCAAACTTACCACGCTGACTCCTTTCGAGTGTAGTGACATTTTGATTTTCTTTAAGAACAAGATCACCAATTTTGAAGTCACGGTGCTGCAAGTGCTTGTTATAAGCACATTTGACACGCTCAAGATAGACTTGATGATGTTCAAGAGCGTTGAGATGCCGCTCATCTAATAATTCAAGTTGTGCTAGATGATTTTGACGATAGTCCTCATCAGAGACAAATTCTCTAAGAGAAACACAGAGAGATGGGATTTGGACTTCCAAAGGAAGAATAGCCTCAGACCCATAGACGAGAGAGAAGGGAGTAGCACCAGTAGGAGTACGAATGCTAGTCCGATAAGCCCAGAGAGCAAAAGGGATATGTAAATGCCAATCCCTACCAGCTCGACTAGTTACCTTTGTGAGGATATTACGCAAAGTTTTATTGGAAGCTTCGGCCTGACCATTAGCTTGAGGATAGTATGGAGAGGAAAAGCTGAGCTTGATATTGAAAGCATCGCAGAGGTTCTGCAAATCAACATTCTTGAAAGACTTACCGTTATCTGTAATGAGTTTGTGTGGAACACCAAAGCGACAAATGATGTGCTGATAGACAAAATCAACTATGGGTTTAGCTTTTGTTGAAGAAAGAGGGATAGCTTCCACCCACTTAGTAAAGTACTCAGTGGCAGTAATGATAGAATGATGACGTTGTGAAGAACGGGGATTGATGAGACCAATAAGATCAAGACCCCATTGTGAAAAAGGCCACAAATCCACTGTAGGTTGTAAAGCTTGACTAGGGATGTGCGTGAGATTGGAATGTTGTTGACACTTGACACATTTCTTAGTGTATTCACAACAATCTCGATTAAGAGAAGGCCAATAATATCCCAAACGTAAGATGCGTTTAGCTACGGCCAAGCCACTAAAATGTCCACCACAGATACCGTCATGGACCTCCTGGATAGCTTTAGATGATTCAAGGGATTTGAGGCACCGAAGCAAAATGCCATCAAAGCCGCATTTGTAGAGGATCCCGCCTAGAATAGTATAGCGATTAGCACAGTAGGATAAAAGATATTCTACCATTGGGAGTCGATCGGAGGAAGCACCGAATGAGATAGATAATCAACGATCTCATTGATACCACTCATCCCGAGTATGGGTGTGATAGAATGGATTGAAGTTAGTTGCCTAAGATGAGATGGTTGATCTAATCGTTGTACAAACCACATAAAGTCGTTAGTCCTTAGTAAAAGGTGGGATAAGTGAGGCTAACGGCCATTGTATCTCGCGAATCGATTCGCAAAGGCGAGGAATAGCTTGGATAGTGAATTTATCGAAAGATTGGAGTTGAACGAGAACGATATCACGATATTTTTGAAGGATATCATTCCTGCATTGATAGACACCCGTGACTTGATTAACGATGAGTTCAGAATCACCAAAGATGTCAATATGACGAGCGCCGAGATTAATGGCATTTTGAAGACCCAAGACAAGAGCTTCATATTCAGCCATATTATTGGTGCACTCAAAGTTCAATTTGTGTGCGACTGGGATAGGCGTACCCCAAGGAGGAATCATCACGAAACCCGCACCTCCCCCTTGCTGGCATTTGGATCCATCAAAGAAGAGCTTTACTTTAAATGGAGACAGACCAAAATCAATTTGTTGGATATATTCATCGGGGAATTGAGCAAGGGGGACTTGAGTGTCCGGGAGAGGAGCATCAGCTAATTGATCTGCAATGACCTGACCCTTGATAGACTTTTGCGGGATAAACTCGAGATCAAATTCTGTCATAAGCATGAGCCAACGAGTGATACGATCATTGTGATAAGGCTTCGCATGAATTGTCTTGAGTGGATTGACACTTGTGACAATGTAAGTTTTGTGATTAAGGAGGTAATGACGAAGCTTAGAAGTTGCGAAGAAGAGAGCACAACATAGCTTTTCAGCTTCAGAATAACGTGTTTCATACTCATGGAGGGTGCGACTGATGTAATAGACAGCTTGTTCTTTACCGCAAGCGTCCCGATGTGAGATCATGGCTCCCAGAGCATGGTCAGTCACAGAGATATAAAGATAGAAAGGCTCCCCCTCGCGTGGAGGTGTAAGCACAGGTGGAGAAAGAAGATAAGCTTTGAGATCATCGAAGGCCTTTTGGCAATGTTCATCCCATTCAAAATGAACATTCTTACGGAGGAGATGATGAAAAGGTTGACAACGGTCCGACAATTGTGAGATAAAACGACGCACTGATTGAAGACATCCTTGGAGACTATGGAGTTGCTTTAAGTTAGAAGGGGGAGGCATCTCAAGGATAGCTTTTATTTTTGTGGGGTCTACTTCAATACCCCTAATGGAAATGATAAAACCTAAAAGTTTACCAGTGAGAATGCCAAACACGCACTTAGATGGATTTAGACGAAGACAAAAGCGGATAAGCCTCTCAAAGAGAGGTGCAAGGATGAAAAGATGATCCTGCCGATGCTTGGATTTACCGAGGAGATCGTCGACGTAATCTTCCACAGTTTTGTGTAAGAGATCATGGAAGATGTAGGTCATTGCCTGCTCGATAGGTTGCTCCAAGCGTTCTTAAGACCGAAAGGCATGACACGATAACAAAAGGTCCCCCAAGGAGTTATGAAAGAAGTCTTATGTTGGTCTTCTGGTGCGATGAGAATTTGATTATATCCCAGAGAAACCATCCATAAGAGAAAGCATCTCATGACCCGCAGTTAAATCCATGAGTTGGTCGATATTAGGTAAAGGAAAATCATCTTTTGGACAAGCAAGATTAAGATCCCGGAAGTCGGTACAAATTCAAATTTTCCCAGTAGCTTTAGTTACTAGTACTACATTGGAAACCCATTGTGGATAATCGATGGGTTGGATGAAGTTAGCCGAGAGCAAGCACTGCAATTCTTCTTTAACAAGAAGGGCTACTCTAGGGTGCATTTTACGTAATTTTTGTTTAACTGGTTTGATGTTGGGAAGAGTAACGATATTGTGGACCACAATATCGGGATCGAGTCCTGGCATATCCTCATATGCCCAAGCAAAAGCTTGACGATGGTTGGAAAGAAAAGTGGTAAAGTCTCCTAATTCCTGTGGATTAAGAGACTGGCCGACCTTAATGATGCGAGGGTCTTTAGAAGTCCCTATATTAAGGTCGGCAAAGTGGCTTCATGAGAAGCGTAGATGTGTCAGAAGGAATAGTTTTGGGAAGATAGGAATCCTCTGCCCCCAGATAGGTGAGGACAGAATCATCATCCGCACAGTGGATAGTGTTGATAGTAGGAGAGTCGTCTCCAACTATTTCAGGGAAGATTAACGGTATGGAAGTGGACCTGTCATTAGTCTTATAGGCTAGTGGCCCTAAGGAAATGGTATTGATAAAAAAAAAAGTTAGACGGGATGGAAATGGCGTCATCCACATCGAGTGATGCTTCTGACTTAGCGGGAGAAGATGGTTCCTCAATAGGAAGAGGCTCATCGAGAACAGTGACGGTGGCTTTTGAAAGAGGTTTAAATCCTAAACCAAATTTTTGATGTGGCTTGAGAGTTGGAATGGACGCGAGGTCATGCACACCTTGTTCATATTTACCCAAGCCAAAGCCCTTCCATGCGCATCGATATAAATAAGTTTTTGCAAACGTGGGATTCTGTAGATAATCGAACCCTGTTAGATAAGGTTTGGTCCTAGGAGGAGAATCCGGGTGATAGTGAGGCGTGTCAAGACCACCGTAAATGAAATTAGTCTGTTGATTGGGCAGACCAATGGTGACGATGCGACCAAGACCTGGCTGATATTCAGGTTGTTTGTCTGGTCTACCATACTCACTAGGTTTGAGATGGGTGTCAAAAGAAAGGAGAGGAAGCTCTCCTAGTGAGAAACGCTGCAATGTCTCTTCTAAATTTTGTACATCCGGTAGTTTGGTTGCAGGTATGGAAGAAGATGAGGCCCCGTCAGGAGAACAAGCGTGCATTTTCTCTTTAGAGGGGGCACTCGTGGTCATGTCGCATTGCGGAAGGAAAAGGATCTCCTGGATGAGTATAGATTTTGCCCTCATATTGATATTTTAAGCATCGATGGAGGGTGGATGGGACACAATGCATTGCGCGAATCCAGGAGCGTCCGAGGATCATATTATAGTGGAATTTCCCTTCAACAATGTAAAAGAGTTCGTGAAGCAACTTCTTACCTACTCGAATGGGTAGGACCACAGTTCCTAAAGTAACTGCTAGCTGATCATTAAATGATCGAAGAGCGAAAGGCGGGGGTGACACTACGTTCTTTGGTAACTTAAGTTGCTCGAATGTGTGCGAGGAGATGATGTTGAGTGCAGCTCCACTGTCGATCATAATGCGTTTTAATGTAGTGTTGTCGATTTGGACTGTGATAAAGAGGGGAGCCTCCAAATCCTCTGAAGAAAGAGGAGGAATTTCCGAATCTTCAAAAGAAATGGCGGTTGATGGTCTATTCAATCCAACAACCAACTCAAAGGGCTGGGGCTCATCTGAATTCACTGCGATGTGACGCAGATTATCAATCAGAGCCTGGCGATGTTGTGGAGAGGATTGAATGAGGTCAAAAAGAGACATTTTGACCGGAGCCTGGGTGAGTTGTTTCATAACACTCTCCTCAACTGACACGGGAATTTGAGCCCGAGGTGCAGCACGAATAGAGACCCGAGGTCGTGGGGCTAATGAGGAAGGAGGAACTCCTTCGGGGGCTGCAGAAATGACAACCCGTGGTCGAGATGCTGTAGATGAGGATGGATTATCATACTGTTGGGCTCTCGTGGCGATATGGATTGTGTCGATTTGAGAAGGTGGAAGATCAATTGGAGTGGAATCACTAGAAGTAGAGGCCTGAGTAGATCGTTGGGGTTCAGATGGAGCTAAGATGACAGGAGGTGCTTGTTTCTCCTCCTCCAGCAAAAGATCACTTTCTTCCAAAAGGTTGTTGATGACATGATCAAGAGCTTTACATCCTCAAAGATCATGACCCGGGGTACGGTGGTAAGCACAAATCAAATCAGAGTTAAACCAGGTAGGTTTAACTCCTTTAGGGTTATAGGGTTTAATCGGAGGAAGAGATATGGATGAAGATTGGATAAGTTGGCGAAGGATTTCAGTGTAGAACCCGGTAGACGAAGATGAGGACAGAGATGATGAAGGTGCCTCTTTTACTTTAACAGACTGCCGAGGTAAAAGAACCTGCATGTTAGGTTTGACAGTCTTTTTAGGGATCATCTTATTTTTTTGGACATCTGGAGGAGCAGCCTTGGGCACTTGAGATGGAAGTAAGTGAGACATGATTGATTTTGGTGGAGGGGGAGCCCCTAAAATAGATTTTGAAGATGATGGAGATGTGACAAGTGTTGTGGTCTTCAGAGATAAGGGAGGCTGCTTGGTCGAAACTAATGATGATTTAGATGATGTCGATTTAGATGAGGGAGAAGCTTCCAAAGTAGGTGTAATCGGAGGAACATAGGGTGCCCTGGCTTTTGGTAATGAAGATGATGATTCTGATAAAAGAGGTGACGTCCTTTTAGTAGGTAAGTCCACTTTTCGGGGTGCTGGTGAAGAATGTGTTGTAGAAGAAGATGATGGTTTTGATAAGTGTGTAGAAGAAGACGCCTTCTCAGCGGACAAATCCAATCTTTTATGAGGCGTAGAGAGATTTTTGTGGGAAAGCACCAAGAGTCTTGATGGTTCGAAATATGGGCTTTCCTTTTTCAGGGATGGTGACAACTTCAACCGCATAAGGTGATTGTAACCTTTTCGGGGGAAGCAAATGGGGAGGTACTGATGACGCAACGTTAGATTTCGGTTGTCTCGGTCTAAGTTCAGAACCGAGCGTATAGGTGTTGGTGCTACTTCTTTAGATTTTCCTTAATAGGCAAAGTAGCATTTAGTGATGGAAGAAGTGAGTGATGAAGAAGCAGCCTGCGAGGAACTACTGCACAAGAATTATGGGTGAAACCACCGAGGAAAGGAACAGAAGAGTCAAAATCGAAGATGCTTCGTCGAAGTCGGCACAACTATAGGTACGTTCACCAATGGCATAGTCGCAGAAAAAATGGGAGAAACAAAAGTAGATGTATCTACAGTGGAAACTCGAAGGGATGTAATTGCCTCGAGCATTGAAAGAATGTCTGACGATGAGACAGATGAGGATGACACTGTCTCGGGTATGGACGGAGATCAGACAAAGAAGCAGAGAGAGGTGAATCCGTATCTAACAATGTTGGAATATTCAAAGACGGGCTATCTGAAGATGGTGGAATCCCACGATTAACGAAGTGGAAGGAGATTCTGATTCGGTCGATGTGTTCGCAAATGGCTTAGTTTTAGAAGAAGATTCTTCCGTAGAGATGAAGCTGATAGTATGAGTGTTTGGTTTTTGAGACTCTGAAGCATCATGGTTCGGGGAATGATTGGGAAAAGGTTGTTTAAAGACATCCAGTGCTTGATTTGGGGGAGCATTTGGGTTATCCAGAATGAGCTCGCCTTTATCAATGAATTTCTGGACAAGATTTTTGAAGGTCTGACATCGTTCAATGTCATGACCTTTGGTTCTATGATAATGACAGAAGTCATTTTCCCTATACCAGAATGGACGTTCTTGGCTTTCATCAATATTCCTAATGGGGGGAAGTTCGATCATGTGGACTTCCAACATTTTTTTCAGGATAGAAGCATATGATTCCCCCAATGAAGTGAAAGATCGAGATGATGAGGTCCCTTTTCGAGAAGATGAGGAGTCTCTTCGTGGTGTTTGATTAGAAGTGGTATCGGCTCGTGGTGTTTTTAATACGATAGCGTTGGTGGATCCCTGATTCTTGTCTTTAGAAGTGGAAGGATTTGATTTGGTAAACCGAGAAAAATCTGGTTTAGATTTAGAGCGAAGTTTTAGCTTCCCTTGTTCAATGGCACGAGATTCAAGTTTGCGTGCCATCGTAAAGGCTTCTTCAAATGTATGAAAAGTCTGGATCCTTAAAGTGGAAGAAATATGATTAGCACAAGATCGAGTAAACAACTCGATCTGTTGGGATTGAGGAAGGGAGAAAGACAATTGGTTGATTATCCCTCTCCAACGAGCGACAAAGTCTGCAATAGACTCATCATCGAATTGACGAATGTTATAAAGATCTGTAATCGAGATCTTATGCGCAATATTTATTGAAAAGTTTTCAACAAACATCTCGGGGCCAATTGAGAGAAAGAAAACAAGGAATGTTGAGGAATGTTATTGTACTACCTAAAGCAGACTCGCTTAGAGACATAGGAAAAGTATGGAGCATAAGCTCCCGATCCTAGACTATGAGGTAGCAAGCATGTTCAATGCTCGCAAATGCTGTTGAGGGTCCTCTCGACTATGAAATTTTGAAAATTTAGGAAGTTCCCATGGGAGGATAAGGCTTAAAAGCCACCGAGGGGTGAATGGGTTCATTACACACTTCTTCAAAGGAGTATGAAGGACGAGCCCTTGGTGGAGGCTTCCAAGTTTGTGATTTTCTTGAAAAGAATTTGAACCACGCCGATTGAGGAGGAGGCACACTGGCATGTCCTACATAAGAAGCAAATGGTGGATGTTGTTGAGGTGTCAACGGGGATTCATCTGTTGATTGATAGGATGATAAGAGGAGTAACCAGGCATTCTGGGTGACACCTGGTGGGGTATTTGCTGTGAAGGAGCCCGTGTATAGCAGCCGTGAGATAATAAGTGGTCGAGAAAATGAAGGTCGATGACGGATGAGCCCGTGATGGTGGACTCCTATGCTTGTTGACTGAATCGGAACAGATTGAGGAACATGGGTGCCGATTTGATTGGACATATTGGGGAACAAGACCTGAAAGAGGCTTTTACTGCCGGATTAGTTATTAAGGGTGCCGATGCTAGAGGATGGGCGAAGGTCACTGTTGCTGGAACATTGGAAGAAAGACCCACTGGAGGACGAGAAGCAGGAACCAACTGACTAGTCGAAGGGGGTTGACTCATAAAGGGGTACTGACCCTGGGACATGATGGACGGCATAGATGAATTAACAAAGCAATATGCGGGTGCACTGACGCACTCATTATAAAGAAAGAGGACCTCTTGTAAGTGGGTCAGGAATATTCGAGGTAATCATGCGGTGTTAGGAATAGGTAAGACTATTTGAGAACTAGTCGATATGGTCAGTGGAAGAGAAAAAGGAGGCACAGGTGGGCACCGCCCTTCTCCGTGGCTCGAGGCGAGAGAGATGATGCTAACTGTTCTACAAAGGCCTGGGATGGTTCACGAGAATAATCGTACACTTGCTGGATTGGTGGTCCCTGATCAGATATTTGAATAGACTTGTGTACTAGGTAGTCCATGAGGGCTACCGGATTGCGATCGAGGAGCGCCTGAAATTCAGGATCCCCGCGAGGAACATACTCTGAGTCAGAAGCAGATGATATTTCTGAAGGACTAGGGGAAGCTGGACGTGATGGGGTTGCTTTGGCCTGATAGAAAGGATTATATGACCAAGATGGGGAACCAATTAACAGTGGTCCCGAGGAAGACCTGGGGGGTGCCGAAACATCCACACTAGTGGTGATCTCGGAGGAAGAAGGGGCTAATTGAGCCATTCTTCTAGATTGTAACCGAGTGATGACCGTCATAAACAAGCAGAAAAGAAGATTGACCTAACTAATGCACAGACAATTCAAGCAGCGTAGGTGATTATCTCTTTTAAGTTTTTATGCTTTTAAGAAAGAAAATATTAGGGAAGGCCTTTTAGAACAGGAACTACTCAGATAGCCAAACTAAGGATGGTTTGGGGGATGTTTTGGTGAGGAGTCCCAAAGGCACTTCAGTAAAAGACCGGTACGTGGCTTGATATAGGGGCCTACCCCCGCACTTCACACACCGCTGCGATAAGGGAGTCGGGTGCTTTGCCAATATATACCAGAACTTCCGTGAATTTATAGCACATGGCCCGAGTACCGCATAGGCTCTTCCTCTTGGATGTCACTTCCAAGTAGGCGAGGCCAGGGAAAGAATTTTTGTTTAAATGCTTTACACCTAATGATTTTGGCTTTGTGTGCAAGGGTGAAAAATAAAAATCAAATAGTGTCACTACCGATTTTGATCAATTTTCCAGCCTAATTAAAACTAGATGAAAACATACAGCAGAAATGACAAAGAAAGAGTTCCTTTTAAGCACTTAAAAACGAAGTGTTTGATTTCGATGAAGACAAGTCAAACAGATTCTTTCCCAAATGCGATTAAATTCTTTTTAAGCACCAAAAATTGAAATGTTCGAATGTGATAGACAACAAACAAAGAATTTTTTTTTTTTTTTTTAATTTTTTTAGTTCCTAAAAAGGAGAAAACACCGTAAAAGAGAAATACCTGTAGACTTAGCTCTCCAAGGTGTGTGGACTTCAAAAAGTGCGTTGTTGAGCTCTTCCCCTCGAACAATCCCATGAACAAGCAAAGTGCTCCGCAAGAAGAGGTTAAGCAAACACCAAACAAAATCCAGAAAGATATATCCAGATAATGGTGAAACGGAAATTTCTATTTCAAGGAACTAGAAAAATTTCAAGGAAATAACAATTTCACATAAAGAGCAAGATTAAAACGATGAAAGGAAATGCTCAAGCAGAACTGATAGAAATTTGTGAAGAAAAAGAACAAAGCTCAAAACTAGAAAAGAAATGAACTTACCAATAAGGGACTTTGGTTAGGTCCCACTGGCGTGCCAGAATGTAGATCAAGAATTTCGCGCTTGTTACCTGTCCAAGTTAATGCACCAAACTAAACACAAAAACCCTGAAAAACTCCAATGAAATCGATACCTGATGGACAAGATCCGAAGATGTAGATGGATAAGGAAGCCGATGTAGATAAGACGGGCGCACACGAGCAATTCTGCATAGTAGATCCAAGTAACCTGCGAGACACCGATGCTTTTGACGTAAAAGACCACGTTAAAAGATATTTAGGTGGACTACCCGAAGCGGATCCGGAAGCAGCTCCTCAATGGATGTCACCCATGTTTTCAATTAAGTAAAGAAATATACATGATAAAAGATGTACGTACAAGACTAGATTTTTTTGATCAAAGTGATAAACGAAATCTAAAAAACAGTGTAAAGCAAATGTAAAAGCGAAACAAAATAGGAACGTGAAAATGAAGCTGGATTTGTGTTACTCGCATCTTTTACCCGTCTCTGCAGGAGATCGGCATCGATTAGGTAGAATCGGCCGATCGCTTGAAATCGGCGATCGCAGATGTAGATCGGTGTCGACTGATATAGATCGGCGTCGATCCGAGATAAAGTGTGAGAAGATTTGGAAATCGGAAAGCGAAGGCCAGATCGTCAACGTCACTCTGGATTTGTGGAAGCCGGAGAGATACTAGCGAGACTCCACCCATGCTGGGTGCAGGAAAAGAGTCACCAGAAAATCAATGGAGACGTGAGATGTTGATGTGATAAGAGCAGAGTAACGGTGCTCCTCTCAGGGATTGATTCGGACAAGATCCGCTCTCATTCGATAGATAATGTTCACACTTGATGCTAAAAGATCTCTTGTTCTCTCTTACAACCTGCGTCTCTGTGTCACGATCTGTCTCTCTCTCTTTGTTTTTTCGCCCTCGTGTGCTCCCTTAATCGAGTTCTCGGGCTTCCATTTATAATCGGCGCCGATCACGAAATAAAACTCGAGACGGCCAAAATGAACAACCGGAAAGATAAGAGTTATCCCTCCACCCCAAATACGGGAAATATCCCGCTTTGGGAAGAGGAGAAATAGGGGTGATACGATAGGATAAATATGGGGTAGATAAGTGGTTAGGATACATCGAAGAGGTGTAATTAAATAGTTAATATTTAATTACTCACGGTAAGACATAATGGGGAGAATTAAACTTAGGATAGGTGTTTAAATCACAAATCGAATAATATCCCTGGGGATAGTGGTGATAACGTGGTTACCGAGAGAGAAAATGCGCACAAGGGACACCAGATTGATAATCAATTTTAGGTGTCTACAATATAAATAGTCTACATATATACTAAAAGCTAATAATCAAATATCGTATCACCAATGGGCAAAGAGGGGGGCATGATCTCAATCTATCACCCCCAACAATTAAAATTTGGCTAACTCCTCCTTCTTCTCCTTTGCTGGCACTTAAATGAATTTTTGGCATGCTTCAGGTACTCAAAATATTCTAGAAATGATCCCATCAAATAGGATTTTTCCTCACCTTTCCAGAAAGGTAAAGTTTTCCTCCTAACTCCTTGTATTTCTCAAGTTATGGCTCGGTGGAGTTTTGGAGGGAAATTTTCCCTAGGAAGGCCCACGGACCAATAAGAATGTGCCATGTCGCAGCAGAATGGTAGGTCGGCGGAGGTGAGTTAGAAAATTTTCCAAAGGGGTCAAACGGGGGGTGCAAAGAAAATTTTTGGCCCAAGACCCGTGGACCAATAAGAAGATGCCACGTGTCCAAGGGCCGGGGGAGTCGGAGGGGCGGAGTGAATTTGGCATTTTTGCCAAAGTGTTTAAAAGCAGTAGGGGAGAATTTTTGCCTCGTAGGCCGTGTCAATCAAAACGTGCCACGTGTCCATGTGGCAAGCATAATTCAAAGGGTCGGTGGCATCAAAGGAAAAAGTTGGAGTTCAAGCCCGCGTCAAATTAGAGAGTGCCACGTGGCGGCGGGACGGCTGGGCGCGCAACGATTTTGGAAATTTTTACAAAATTCAAAAAGGCGTAGAATGGCCATGAAGACCCGTGAATGATTAAGAAAGTGCCACGTGGCATCGGAGTGGTGGGGGTGGATTTTTTTGGGAAAATTTTCCCAAATTCAAAAAAGGGGAAAAATTTGGGTTTCGGCCCGCCGACCCGATTTTTGCCCTGTTTTGCCCTAAATCTTCAGAGGGGCATATCTTTTGATCCAGAGCTCGGATTTTCATGTTCTTTATATCATTAGAAATCTGGTGAAATTATCTACATGATGAAGGGTTAAATTTTGTATTTTGATGGATATTTTTAGGAGAAAAATGGAGAAACGTCCCTGGCATGTAAAAACATAGAAATGGTTCCCAACCACCAAATTAAATGAAGTATGGGTCATTTTTTGATCTGCAGAGCAATGTACTTTGAAGTATGGGATTTTCCATGGGAACCCATCATTTTTTAGGCTAATTAGAAGGATTTTTCGGTGGTTGGAGTTGTAAATCAAATTTGCCCGCATTTTTGCACTTTTCTTCATTCTGCTTCGTGATAAA
Source organism: Taxus wallichiana var. yunnanensis (assembly GCA_018340775.1). Classification (NCBI taxonomy): domain Eukaryota; kingdom Viridiplantae; phylum Streptophyta; class Pinopsida; order Cupressales; family Taxaceae; genus Taxus; species Taxus wallichiana. The sequence continues at coordinate 686,954,144 of CM031242.1, read as the reverse complement.
AGCCAATTTTGGCTCATTTGTAAAAGGTTGTTCATCATTTCTCGCTCTGCTTTCCCTTCTTTTCTTCCCCGGGGGTTGAAAACATGGAGTTTGAACCTCCTCCCATGCTCTGTAATCCCATTTTTTTCCTTTAACCATTAAAATGATGTTTTGTGCAACTTACGGAGCACAAAAACATGTTTTGTGATGCACTTGTCCATCCTTGATCATTTTTGTTGCTTGTTTTCTTCTTCCTCTCTTCATTGTAGGTATCTGTGCATGTTTGAATGTTCATTGCAGGTTTGGAGCTGTGTTCATGGAGTTTTGGAACATTTTCTCGTGATAAATCTATCATTGGTCCGTGATGCACTTGTCCATCCTTCCTATTGCTCACCTCTTCTTGTTCCATGGCAATTTTGATAGATGTTCAACATTTTCCTTCTCTGGTGTATCACCATTTTAGTGTAGGCTTCTATTTTTCCTCTTTTCTCTCTCTCCCTGTCTCCTTGGAAGTTAGATTAGGATTAGATTAGCTTCCTGCACTAGAATAGCTTGTGGCAGGTAGTTTAGGAAGAGGAACCAACCTTCTCTGGAGAGTTTTCTCACCTTGCAAGGTCCCACACCTTGGAGAAAACTCAATGTTGTGCATTCACACCAGATGAGTTTTCCTTAGAAAAGTAGATCCATAACTCATTTGGGGGTGCTTTGTGAATTTGTAATAACAATTTTGCACACCCGGTGGGACCTAGAGGTCTTCCACCTTATTTTGACAAGTTGGTGTGTTCCTGTTAAGGATTCAGCCTTTGGAGACATATTAAAAAGCACATCTGATGACCATCTGGTAAATAACTCATTCTCTGAGTTGTAGACCTATTTTCCATCCATTTTCATCCATTCTTCTTTCCATCTCTTCCATCTTCTTTCATTCCATGAAGTTGTGCAATCATGACTTCATTTCCATCATGGAATTCACATTTACAACAACAACAATATATTTCACCTCCAACATGTTTTACAACTCCTTCAAATCAACATTTTGATCAAATTCAAGATCAACATGCTTACCCATATGAGCAATACCAAAATCAGTTTGGTTGTGAAGCATATCAAGAGAAAGGGTACGCATGCAATGAAGACAATCAAATGGAAGATGCTGATTTTGTGGAGAAAATCCAAAAGATGGAGGCAAAGATGGTGCAATCAAGAGAAACAACTCAAATGAAGGCTTTTAGAATTGGTTACAGGACTCCTTGTCCATGGGGAGGCCCTTTTCCAAGACACTTCAGCCCTCAGGAGAAGTTGGACTTCATGATGGAGATGTTGCCCCAACTTGCACAATGGACAACAAAGATAGAGGCCTATAAACTTGGTGTTAAACAACCTTGTCAATGGGTAAGTTCTACACCATCATCTGGTTCTTCTCTTTCCATTCCTCAAGCAACACCATCTCAATTTGGGATTCAATTTTCAAGCTTCCCATTGAATGCTGCCCCAAGTGTTGAATCCATTTCTCCATTCCCTAGTCTTCCACCTCATCTCAATTCTTCTTTCCTTTTCCCTTCCAAACAGTCATCCCCTCCACAAGAGCTAAATGAAACACCCTCTCCTCCAAAGAAACAAGAGGTTTCACCTCCTCCACCACCACAAAAAATTGCAAAATCAATTGAGTTACAACCCACCCCTCCTCTTGCATTCCCAAATCCATGTTGGGAGAATGAAAATAAGAAAATCAGTCATCAAGGACAGCAAGAAGAAGAGCCAAACAAAGAAGAAAAAATTAGAAGTTTGGTAAGCTTGGCTCTCAAATTTGGGATGAAAAATATCCCTTGATGGTTAAGCCTTCAGAAGAGGTTGGAGTTGGAGAACAAGTGGCAAACAAGGCTGATTTTATTACAGCAGTGAAGCAAGAAAAACAACAGTTTGTTTGTGAAGAGTTGAGTGTCCATGTTGGCACTTTGCCCAAAGAGAATGCTGATCCAATTCAAGTTGCACAATCAGCCATGGAGGAAGAAAGCCTTGAAGAAGATCTTGCAGTCCCAACTTGTCCTCTAGAGTAGCAGATTGAAGAGTTTGACTTGAAAAACTTCATGCTAGAGGAAGAGTTCAATCAAGAGCAAGATTTTCTTCAAGCAGTAGAGGAAGGAGAAGCTGCTCCAAATCCAAAAGAAGAGGAGCACATTCCAGCTATGGAGGAGAAAAGTGCAGATCCAAAGGCTTTGAGCACAAAGCAGGCTATAGAAGAACCTTCAGTTCTTCTTTCTACTTCATCTCTCTCGAGTTCTATTGCTGAAGAAGAGTTTGATCTTTCAAACTCAATGATTGAAGATGAGGAGAACCATGGTGAACAAGTTGCTGATCAAGAGGAAACCATGAAGGAATTCGGGCATTTGTAGCAGGATAGCAATGAAGCGTAGTTTATCTGTCAGACTTGGAGGATTGTTTTGATGGAGAAGAACCAGTTGAGTTTCCACCTTTCTCTCTTTCATCATCCACATTCCAAACACAAGAACCTATTGTCATGGAGGAGAGCATTCATTTACAAAGCAGCCTGCATCTTATAGCAGCTCTTTGGGATCAAGATTGGAAGCTTTAAATCTTCCATGTTCTTCATTGGAGGAAGAAGGAAAACAACAAAAGAATTCCATCACCTCTTCCACACCATCCATCCAAAGAGGTCTACAAGAAGGCTCCATTCTTGGAGTTGAATTTCAGAGCTATGGGCATATCAAATGGATCAGACCTTGCCCAATAAGGTATTTGGCTTCATTGGAGCCAAAGGAGAAGCCATAACCAGTCATGCTTGCCTCTAAGCATGAGGATGATATACAAAGTTCCAAGGATCAGCTATCATACCTCCTCAATCCAAATGCAGAGCAACTAAAGGAGGTATTTGATTTGTTTTTAGTTGACACCTTGCTAATTTGGGTAGAAGACCAGCTTCTTGTTGATTTTCCACTCATCCTAGCAGCCATACTCAGCTCCAAATCATTTGCATGGCTGCCAATTTTGAAGAAAGGAAGCTATTTTGCACAACCAGTTGTAGGGTTTGTTTAGCTCACCTTTGCTTCCAATTAGAGTAGAGTAGGTAGGTTTTCTTTTCAGCAGAAGAAGTTCTTGTGCACACTCTACATATCCCATTTGGGGTATGTATGATTTCCAATTTTGTACATAGTTTTGGGTGCTACTGGTTTTGCTCTTGCATAGTCCATTTCAGTGGCATTTTGGTGAAAACAACTCCAAGTTCAGTGGGCTTCAAGTGGCTCAGAAGGAAGTTTCAAATTTTAGATCAGTTTGTAGGATACTACTCATGACTCCATGCCCAATGGATGCTTCAAAGGCTATTGATCATTCATCTAGCAGGAAGATGACCCCTTTGACTCGCCAAATTGTTATCCAAAATAAGCCCCATGCTTATTTTTGGCTAACTCCTCCTTCTTCTCCTTTGTTGGCACTTAAATGAATTTTTGGCATGCTTTAGGTACTCAAAAAGATTGGAAATGATCCCATCAGATAGGATTTTTCCTCACCTTTCCAGAAAGGTAAAATTTTCCTCCTAACTCCTTGTATTTCTCAAGTTATGGCTCGGTGGAGTTTTGGAGGGAAATTTTCCCTAGGAAGGCCCGACCAATAAGAATGTGCCACATTAGTGGCGGAATGGCGGGTCGGTGGAGGTGAGTTAGAAAAATTTCCAAAGGGGTTGGTGGGAGAGAAAAGAAATTTTTGGCCCGAAGACCCGTAGACCAATAAGAAGATGCCACATGTCCAAGGGCTGGCGGGAGTCGGAGGGGCGGAGTGAATTTGGCATTTTTGCCAAAGTGTTTAAAATGGCATAAGGGAGAATTTTTCCCCGCAGTGAGCTCGTGCCAATCAAAACATGCTATTTGTCCATGTGGCTAGCATAAGTCAAAAGGGTCGGTGGTGTCAAAGGAAAAATTTGGAGTTCAGGCCCGTGTCGAATTAGAGAGTGCCACATGGCGGGCAATAGGGCAGGGGGCACAACGATTTTGGAATTTTTCCAAAATTCAAAAAGGCATAGAATGGCCATGAAGACCCGTGAACCAATAAGAAAGTTCCACATGGCATCGGAGTGGTGGGGGTGGAGTTTTTTGAAATTTTTCCCAAATTCAAAAAAGGGGGAAAAATTTTGGGTTTCGGCCCGCCGACCCAATTTTTGCCCTATTTTGCCCTAAATCTTCAGAGGGGCATATCTTTCGATCCAGAGCTCGATTTTCACGTTCTTTATATCATTGGAAAGCTGGTGAAATTATCTACATGATTAAGGGTTAAATTTTGTATTTTGATGGAGATTTTTGGAGAAAATGGAAGAAACGTCCCTGGCATGTAAAAACGTAGAAATGGCTCCCAACTACCAAATTAAATGAAGTATGGGTTGTTTTTGGATCTGCAGAGCAATGTACTTTGAAGTATGGGATTTTTCATGGGAACCCATCATTTTGTAGGCTAATTAGAAGGATTTTTCAGTGGTTGGAGTTGCAAATCAAATTTTCCCACGATTTTTGCACTTTTCTTCATTCTGCTTTGGGATAAAAGCTAGTTTTGGCTCATTTGTAAAAGGTTGTTCATCCTTTCTACTCTTCTCTCCCTTATTTTATTCCCTAGGGTTGAAAATGGAGTTTGAACCTCCTCCCATGCTCTGTAATGGCATTTTTTTCCTTTTACCATTAAAATGATGTTCTATGCAAACTTCTGAGCACAAAAACATTTTTGTGATGCATATGTCCATTCTTGCTCATTTTTTTGCTTGTTTTCTTCTTGCCTCTATTAATTACAGGTATATGTGCATGTTTGAATGTTCATTGCAGGTTTGGAGCTGTGTTCATGGAGTTTTACAACATTTTTCTGTGTGAAATCTATCCTTGGGCTGTGATGCACTTGTCCATCCTTCCCATTGCTCACCTCTTCTTGTTCCATGGTAGTTTTGATAGATGTTCATCATTTTCCTTCTCGGTGTATCACCATTTTAGTGTAGGCTTATATTTTTCCTCTTCTCTCTCTCTCTCTCTCTCTCCCTATCTCCTTGGAAGTTAGATTAGGATTAGAATAGCTTGCTCTGCACTGGAATAGCTTGTGGCGAGGTAGTTTAGGAAGAGGAACCAATGTTCTCTCGGAGAGTTTTCTCACCTTGCAAGGTCCACACCTTGGAGAAAACCCAATGTTGTGCATTCACACCAGATGAGTTTGCCTTAGAAAAGCAAATCCATAACTCATTTGGGGGTGCTGTGAATTTGCACTAACAATATCATCTAAATTTATCTCATAATCTAACAAGGTGATATAAAGCATATAACAGTCAAAATTGTTTAAAAGAAATTAAAAATAAAAAAATGATAAAATCGTAAAAATTGTAAAAAATAAAATTTTACAAAAATTGGTAAACAACATATATGCAAAGCTAAAGCCTGTGTCAATTACATCATCCTCAAATGTTGAAATATGTCTTACAAAAGTGTCTTTCTATGGTTCTTGCTTGTTCTAGTCTCAAATGACTTACGGATCATTGTGATCTACCTCCATTAACAAAAGCTCAGCTACATACTACATCGGTCCTCCCATGTAATAGTGGATTTTCAGGGATTGTGTCATAGCACAAAAATATTTTCCATGGGACTACTTATGTCCTTTTTTTCCCTCGCATGTGTTATTGCTTGGGGCATCATTTTTAACCCTTTTCGTTACAACACGAACATTTGGGAACTATGCAACTTGATAACAAAAACATTGGTGCAACTATCTTAAACGTTGTTTGTTTGAGTATGTGTGATTGTACTAGTTTCTTTGTTAGGTTAGTTGGTTTACTTTCTCATATTGCATTGCATTTTATATGTTGCATGGAGTTAAATATCATTTTACTTTCTCATATTGCATTGCATAATGTATGTTGCATGGAGTTACGTATTTTTAGCAGTAAACAATTGTTAGTAATTTATCTTTTCATGTTATCTTACACTTTTGTTTATTTTAAATAAAGGCCGATGATGTAGACCTAGGGGAAAAATGATATAAATAGGTTGCTTATGGAAAGGTTGGATGCAAAGGTTGGACTTGTCCTATATTTCTCCTTATCCATTATCATTTATTACCACTACTAATTTTTCTTCCAAATCACCTAGGAAATAAAAAATTGTGTTTATCCCTATCCTTATTCATTCTTAATACCCAAGGGTTTTCGTGCCCTTCGACTCATTTTCTTCTATCCATTTCAAATCATATTTTTGATTGTCGATTGACTTCTTCTATCACCCACTCGACACTCAAGGGGGCATCCTTCATCCTACTAATTTTTCTTCAAAATTTTACCTGTTTTATGCTTGTCTACTATGTTTGAAGTGAATTCACTAACTTCACCTCAAACAGGGGCAAATGTAGACACCTAAATTTTACTTTTGCAATCTTATTGCCAAAATGCACACAAATCACTCTCATTCTTGCCAAATCCATTATAATTAGTGGTCTTTACTAATTAACTAACGTTTCTTACCACTTTAGCCAATTAACAACAATTTTTTATTGTGTAACCCCTTTCACATTCAGGATGCCACTTTACGGTGAATCGTAAGTCAAAATCCTCTTCAAAACAGACAATTAGTGTTTATTAGCTAATTAAGCCTATTTTGCCCTTGTTTTGGTCAATATACCCTAGTATTGACTCAAACCCCTCTTCCAACCACTCAAAATCACCCCATTCACCTCTACAACATCTCAAAAGCTTCAAAAGCTTATCCTAGCCTCCTAGTTGACCCTAAGTGGTTGATTAAGGCTTCACACCTCTTAATCACTTGGTAATTCACTAATTGTGATTAGTAATTCTAATCTAATTTTGGGATTTTAGTCCCACATGCACCAAAATATAAGTTTCTCCCAAAAGAAAAACTATAAAAAGGTGCACCTCATTCCTTTATACTTTACACCATGCTTTGATTTGCATCTCATATAATAAATATGATATATAGCCAAGTTCAATCCTTTCTTAAAGCCTTCAATGGGGTTAGTAGATGGATATCCAAAATGACCAAGTAGTCATTGGGAGAGGCCATTTCACCTTGTTTGGAGTAGCAACCATAACCATTTGATTTCCCTCTTAGGTCTATTTAGGCCCATGTTAGGTAATTCAAGCATATTAGTAGGCATGTTTAATTAGATTTTGTATTGTTTTCATATTGTTTAAGCATTCTTTTAAGATTTTATCTTAATGTTACATTCTTATAATTATAACCCTTTGCTAGATGGATGACATTCATGTTAGCTTTCCTTGTTTAGTCATGCAATTTGCTTTGTAAATTTTAGGGTGTCATCACCTTCCATAACACAAGCCTTCAATATGCTTTCACAAGAATACAAGCCTAACATGTATATTTCATTTTGCAATGTTTATAAACAAATACATAGGCTAGAATAAAAGCTTCTTTTATCATGCAAGGATCAATATTACCATACAACAAAATTTGTTCTCAAAAGGGGATCAAAACATAACTAACTCATTCATTTCATAATATTTACACCACATTCCCAAAGTAATAATAGGAAAACTTGTACAACATGTTGGAGTAGGATTTCAACATGCTATAAAGCAAGAATAAAGTTCATTACAACAAAACGCATCCGGCCTAGAAAAGGACCAACATTCCTTCACAAGAGGATAGCTCAACTCAACTCATACTAATGAATAATACAATACTCATCCCAAGATATAAACCTTTTACAATGGTTAGTACATCATTAAAAAGTCCCAATAAACTCCAATTGGGAAAGCCTCCCAAAAATTTAGGAACATCATGATAAGGACTTCAATTTTCTTTGCCAACATCCAAGCAAAATCTGCAAGCTCTATTCACTAAAATGATCTCCAAAGCACAAGAAGAAAGGGCTCGGTTACCTCCCAACCTATTGGCATCATTACATGTCATCTCTAATACATGGAGGACGTGATATCCTCCCTCTAAGCACGTGGGAGAGATAGGATACATGCCTCGGTTTTGCACAGTGAATAGGGAAGGGAAAACATACATACAAACACATTTTTCATACACAAAACCAAAATCAAATAACACATAAGGGAGAAGCTCCATGCTTTCCCCTAAAATGGGGAACAATGTTAAGGATCCTATATATAGCCAAGTGGTGAATACAACCATAGGAAACACAAAGTAAATCTCCAAGCACCCTCCTTATCTCTCCAAATCACAATATCCCTCCTTATCTCTCTAACCCAAGCACCAAGCCTCCTCCTTGGAAGGATTTTCAAACCATGATGATTTCCTTACCAAGGATGGGGAAAGAAGTTCAAACCATATGAGGGAAGGAATAAGAAAACCATCATGGCTTTCCCATCAAGCCATGTGGTGAGAAGGGTATTCCTCCCTCTTCCCCAACACTCCAAAATCCATCACAAATCATGATGGATGGAGAAAAGACAATAACAAATATTCACAACACACCCATAATCCAACACACAACAATAATACAAAAAGACACCATTTTCATTTTATAAAAACGAGATATTTCCATAAGAAAAAACATTATAGAAGAACAAGGAGGCCTACCTCAATCAAGCTTTGCAAAATCTCTATAAAATCCACAATTCAAAGCTCCAAGCTCCACAAGCACACCCAAAATCTCTAGCACCCAAATGTAAGAATGACCAAAGTGTTGGGGTTAGCACACCGATTGTATAGATAATATATCAGATCTAAGCATACATGAAAATAAAAGTGGATATTTTCCAGAAGAAATATATAAAACAAGAGACATAAATCAACACTAGATTTAACGTGGTTCACCTAGTGTGGGCTACGTCCACCAAGAAATAAGCCAATCTATTATCCAAAGCTTTGACAAGATATACAATGAAGATTTACAATCTTCCACACCTCTTAGATGTTCAAGTACTTTCTTTCCGTCAATCCTTTTTGATTTTTCACCAAGGATTCTCTCTCACATAATTATGATCATTCTCTTACTTCTAAACCCTAGATTTTTGCTTATATAGTTGTTTATAGACTTAGGGCACTTAGCCATGCAATTACAATTAATAAATCTATTGTAATTCTAAAAATAGATATAATTCTTGATATTTAATTAAAACTTCATCACACAGGTAACCGACACCAGTTTTGCCTAACCGATGTCGGTTCCTTACTTGCTTGACCAATGTCGGCCATACTTGACCGATGCGTTTCTTCCCCGATCGATGCCGCTTATTATTGTATTTTCAAGCAAGCTCAAATTACATGCTAAAATGAAGTAATTAAGCTTCACAACTCAACAATCTCCCACTTGGATTTTAATTACTACACCATACCTATACAACGTCATTCTTGGATCCTTCCTTGGATTTGTTTCTTCCTCTTCAAGTCTCAAACTCAAGACCAACAAAAGTGGAGTGTAGCTCTAACTTCTCCTTTGTTGATGGCTTTGTTAGAATATATGTAGGGTTCTTGCTTGTATGAATATTTTCTAGATTTGTCCATCCTCAATACTGTCGTATGAAGTGATACCTCAATTGAATGTGTTTCGTTCTTGAATGAAACACTGAGTTCTTTTCCAAATGAATTACACTCTGATTGTCACTAAACAATTTACAATCACTTTTCTCATTTCCCAACTCTTCCATGAACCTACTCATCCATATCATCTCCTTACTAGACTTTGTAGCTGTAACATACTCTTCCTCTATAGTAGACAAAGCCACAACCTTCTTGCAATCTTGAAATCCAACTAACTTCCATTCCACCTACTGTGAAAATATATCTAGTAGTGCTCCTCCTACCATCCAGATCTCCAACCATATCTAAATCAACATAGCCACGTAATGAAATATTCAAACCTCCATAAAATAACTACTAGATATCCCTTTCAAATACCTGAGTATCCATTAGATTTCTTTCCAATGCTCTTTACCTAGATTAGCCATATATCTACTCACAACTCCCACTTCTGTGCAATGTCTGGTCTAGTACAAACCATATCGTACATGAGACTTCCAATCTTGCTGAAGTATATGGCACTTGGTGTCATGTATTTTACCTCCTCATGTGATTAAGGGTATTGATCTTTACTCAATTGTAAGTGTCCAGCCATAGGTGTGCTAACATGTTTTGCATTTTGTATGTTGAACCTTTCTAACACCTTATAGATATAATCCTCTGAAATAAATACAATTTCTTGTTTTTCTTGTCTCTATGTATTTACATACCAAGGATTATTTTACAACTCCTAACTCCTTCATTGCAAACATGTGAGATAGCTTTCTCTTAAGCTCACAATGTCCCGCATACTAGATCTTGTAATAAGCATATCATCCACATACAATAACAAAATAATAAAGCTCCCATTTTCAAGCTTCTTGAAATAAACACAATGGTCGATTCACATCTCATGTAACCATGCTCATGCATAAATCTATCAAACCTAATGTACAATTTCTTGGAGCTTTCTTGAGCCCATATAGGCTCTTTTTCAACTGCACACTAGTTTCTCCTTACCCTTGACTTCATACCTAAGCAGCCTACTACATATAAATCTATTCATCCAAATCAACATGAAGGAAAGCCGTCTTCACATCTAGTTGCTCTAAATGCAAATAATCTACTACAACTAAACTCAATACAGTACGAATATAAGTCATCTTAACAATAGGAGAAAATATTTCATCAAAGTCAATACCTGCTTTCTGTGTAAATCCCTTTACTACAAGTCTTGCCTTGTATCTTTTTGTCCACCCTCTTCTTCCTTAATCCTATAAACCCACTTATTCTTAAATGTCCTCTTACCTACTAGAAACTTAACCAAATCCCAAGTCTAGTTCTGTTCAAAGGAGTCCATCGCCTCATCCATGCCATGCTCCCACTGAACATGAGTCTTATCATGTGTTGCTTCTTTAAAGCTCTCAAAGTTCACCACTATATCAATCAAAAATAAGTAAAATAGAGAAGGTGTAAATCTTTTTGGAAGTTTACTTACCCTTTGTGACCTTCTCACATGAGTTTGAGGTACCGAAGGCTCTATCTAGGTCTCCTGAACATTAGTATCAACTTCTAACAGTGACCGACGCCGGTCACTGAATCGATGTCGGTTACGTAATCGATACCGATTTAATCCTCTGTAACCGTCGGTGGTTCATCGATCGATGATGACGATAGGGTCTAACCGACCATTGTTACTATGTATTTCTATAGGTGTTTCTTTAAAACTTGAGCGTTTATTTTCATCAATAAACTTCTCAATTTTCTCATCCTTGGGTACCAAAATTTGATTCTGTACATTCTCTTTTCATTCCATTCAACATCACGATTCCTAACAATTTTAGAATTCTCTAAATCCCAAAAATAGAAACCGAAATCACCATATCCATAACCAATGAAAGTGCACATCTTGGATTTTGCATCCAACTTTTTCTATTTTTCCTATCAACATGCACAAAATCTTTTGAACCAAAAACTTTAAGAAAAGAAAGATCTACCTCTTTTTCCGGTCCAATCTTCCTCTGGTATTCCTCCATCTAGTGAACTTGAAGGGCCACGGTTAATCAAATAAACCGTTGTATCAACTGCTTCTTCCTAAAAATGCAAGGGCAATCTAGAATGTATCCTCATACTTCTAGCACGTTCCATGATTTTCCTATTCATTATTTCTGCAACACCATTCTCTTGTGGTGTTCTTAGAACCATTCTTTCTCTACGTATCCCATTCATTGAACAATAATCATTGAAATCTTGCTACAAAGTATTCACCACCATTGTCAGATCTAAGGCACTTTAACTTAGAATTTGATTCATTCTCAACAAGGGATTTCCATCTTTTAAAAGTCTCAAAAACATCAGATTTACGTTTAATACAATAAACCCATACCTTTCTTGTAGCATCATCAATGAAAGTAACATAATACTGGGATCCTCCATAAGAAGCTACCTGAGCTGGTCCCCACACATCTGAGTGTACAAGCTCCAATTTCTGCTCCTTCTTAGTTGCCCCAACTTTGAGAAATCTCACTCTCTTTTGCTTTCTAAAGATACAATGCTCACAGAAATCAAGATTTAAATCTTTCAAATATGATAACTTACCATTAGCCTTTAAGATCTGCATTCCTTTTTGAATCATATGAGCCAAACGATTATGCCACATGCATGCATCTGAATCTGAAGTAGATAATGCAGAAAAGGAATCAGTAATATAGGTAGATAAATATAACGTTCCTACCTTCTTACCTCTTGCCACAACAAAATCACCCTTGGTGACTTTCCAAGAGTCTCCTGTAAAAGTAACCATGCAACCAGATTCACCTAGTTTCCCTACAGAAATAAGATTCCTCCTGAGGCTTGGCACATGCCTCACATCTTTCAATACCCATGTATTTCTATTCTATAATTTTAGATGAACTTCCTTTTACCAATAATACCGCAAGGTTCATCATCATCTAAATAAACATGCCCAAAATTTCCTGGACATAATTTCTGAAATAACCCTTATTATGGGTTGCATGGAAAGAAGCTCCTGAATCTAAAACCCATGATTCAATTCTATTGTCTAAAGAAAGAATAAGAGCATCTTGCATTACCTATGATGCAGCAAGATTTTCTTCTTTACCTTTGTTTGGTTGTTGGTTCTCTTTGTCATTTGACCAATAATATTTATTTACGTGTCCTTTCTTTAACATTTCCAACAAATAATTTCTTACTTCTAGATTTGAATCTGCTATCCCTTGACTTTGATTTCCCATTATTCATACTCTTGGATCTCTCCTTTTGTCTCGCCCCTAATTTCTACATTCAAAGCATTTCGGATGATGTTTCCTCTATACTCTTCCTGCGAATTTCTTCATTCAAGATTATACTAACCACATCATCAAACTTCAAAATATTATTAGCAGTTTTTGTATTACTAATGACCATTACAAAGTTGTCCCAACTATCGTGTGAAGAACATAAGAATAAAAGTACTTTTACTTCATCATCAAATGGTATTACAACCAATTTTAACTCGATTTACAATAGATCGGAAATCATTCAAATGACTAGAGGCGAATTCACCTTCATGCATCTTAGAAGTAAATAGTTTCTTCATCAAATAAACTTTATTTGAAGCACTAGGTTTTTCATATAAATTAGCAAGAGATTTCATTAAGTCTTTTGTAGAAAGTCTGTTTCGTAATATTGGAAGCCACGGATGCTACCAAAGCTAAATCTTATAGATCCCAAAGACTTTATGTCAAGAATCTTCCACTCTTCATCGAGTCATCTTTGTAGGTCTAGACTTCTCATCCAACGGTAAGTAGAAATCTCTTTGATACAGATAATCCTCAATCTGCATCTTCCATAATTGATAATTTCAGCCGTCAAATTTCTCTACCTTGTATTTATTATCTTCTGCCATTTTTGTAGCTCCCACTCAATTAGAAAACCCTCTGTGAGTAAATTTGTCAACACACAAAACCCTCAAACAAAGCTTTGATACTAGTTGTTGGGGTTAGCACACTAGTTGTATAGATAATATATCAGATCTAAGCATACATGCAAATAAAAGCAGATATTCTACTAGAAGAAATATACAAAACAAGAGACATAAATCAACACCAAATTTAACATGGTTCACCCAGTGTGGGCTACATCCACCAAGAAATAAGCCAATCTATTATCCAAAGCTTTGACAAGATATACAATGAAGATTTACAATCTTCCACACCTCTCATATGTTCAAGTACTTTCTTTCCATCAAGCCTTTTTATTTTTCACCAAGAATTATCTCTCACATAATTATCTTGTAATTATGATAATTCTCTTACTTCTAAACCCTAGATTTTGTGCTTATATAGTCGTTTATAGACTTAGGGCACTTAGCCATGCAATTACAATTAATAAATCTATTTTAATGCTAAAAATAGATATAATTCCCGAGAGTTAATTAAAACTTCATCGCATAGGTAACCAATGCCGGTTCTACCTAACCGCTATCGTTTCCTTACTTGCTTGACCGATGCCGGTCATACTGATGATGCCAGTCTTCCCTAATCGATGTCGGTTACATTATATTTTTTAGCAAGTTCAAATTGCATGCTAAAATAAAATAATTAAGCTTCACAACTCAACACAAAGAGTCCCAACCCCTCTCCATGAGGGAATATTAAAAGAAAACCAATTAAAAATTCCCCCAAATGAGTAGGTGACATGTGTCACCCTTCTCATCTCCCCACACAAAGATTCCAAAAACAAAATCAAGAATTAAAACTCTCATTTTGGAGGTAAACTCCAAATTTCCCAAAATGTGATTAAAACCAAAACCTCTACAACTTTTAATAAACACAAAAACCAACTCACTTACAATAAAGTGATGTGTGAGGGGTCAAATGGGAGGGAAAATCCCATTTGGCCTTGAAAAGAGACCCCCTACCCATAGGTAGGGTTCAAGGGTCCTTTTCCATGATAGGGAAGCTCCCAAAATGAAAAGTGATCACCTAAATTGCCACTTTTATCCCAAATCCGAGATTGGGCTAAATGGCACAAGGGTTGAGGTGGTGGGGCCCACCCAAGTAACACTTAGGTGGATCCATCAATATAATAACATAATTAAATAACATTAAACACAATAAGCACAAGTAGGGACCACTAGGTCCCTAAAATAGCTCAAAACTAGACTAAATAAATTACAAAAAATAAAATTACATTTGTTAGGAAATATAGTGTTAACATGATTATTTACGTGTGAGTAAATAATATTTACATATGTAAAATCTACCATATGATTAATATGGTAGTGCAGATATATTGTTTGGTCATATATTGTTATAACAATATATCACGAATAGATTATTGTTTTGGGAGAAGTTGCAGGAGATATTCGAGGGATTGGAGTTCCTTATATTTAGGAGTAGTCTCTCCTTTATATATGAATTGTATGTATTAAGAAAGATACAAGTATGAAATATATTATTATGTTATTATCATGATTGACTGAATTGAGCTTTATATGTGGTATCGGAGTGATCATATTTTTCTCTGCATGACAAGATTCTAAGAATTGTGAGGATACTACTGCTTCTGAACGATTGGGCCACCATTGCCAACACCAAATCAATGTGAAGTTTGAGTCATCATCATATTTTTGTGGCGTCATAGAAGACAACATTGTTTGGACTGCATAGGAGGACATGATTAATAAGTGTAAATGAATATCCAGAAGATATTTCTATGGCTTCGAGATCTAATCCCGTCCTCTCCTCCGACGCAAGCATGATGTGTTATTTCAATGCATAGATGATCATTGATCAATGAATTACTGTTTGTCTTGGCTTCCAGTCCTCCAGATCTGGTTTGCAATTACCATTTGAATAACCCTGGTGAGTTAAATTGATCAATATAGTCAGATATCAACCATGTAGAAGACCTCACGGGCTCAGTCATTATGATCTACTTGATTCGACCTGTATTCTAGGCGAGCTTCTAGGCATGCGTAACGCACCCATTCGGATCTTCTCGGAACTTCAACGTTGACTGTCATTAACAGACGCCTCCAGTTCATGATTCATATACATGTTGAGATCGATTTAAAAATAGACGTGGAGATGCAAGGTGATTTTTTCTTGTCCTTGATAAGTGAATTTTACACTACAGTGTATACCAACATTGAGGATCGTGTAGCATTTGTTAAATGGCTTGATGAAGAGTTATCTTTCCTGGTTGATTTAAGAGCAATATTGAAACATTCTGACTGGCCAGAGAGAAAAGCTGATGCTTTGAGAGAGGTTGTCTTTGGATACCATTCCTCCAACCAACAATTGTCATTGTTGTGTAACAGTCCCTCCAACATTCATAAATCATTTATATTGGTGGTATATAATTTGTAAGTACGAACTCTGTACTTTATATTGAACATTCAAAATGTTAGTCATCCACATTTGGTCTTTCATATCACATGCCCATGTTGCCTAAGACCTTTGGCTAACTCATTACATTGAAACATATTGTCAAATATTTTAGTTATGGAGAAATTAAGTCATGTTCAAAAATTTGATGGAAATGATTTCCACACATGGCAAGTTCGAACACAACTATTTCTAATCAATAAAGATCTGTGGGATATCATTGAGGGAAAAATAAATAAACCGATGGATGCAGACGAAGTAGCAAAATGGGAGAGAAAAGACCACAAAGCTATAGCAATCATTGGACTGGGATTATCTGATGCGTATTTGCATCATATAGATTTGTCTAAATCCTCTCATACAATTTGGAATACATTAAACAAATTGTTTGGTTCACAAGCTAGAAGCGTAGAAATAACATTGAAGCAAAGATTATTTGGTCTTAAAATGGAAGAAGGTGACAACATGGTGGAGCACATTAGTAAGTTTTGATCCATCTCAAATCAGTTAGCTAGAATTAAAATAGATGTACCTGATGATGATGCAAAGGCTGTTTTATTGAATAACATGCCAATATGTTATTCTAATATGGTTTTTACATTGAGTAAAATTAATCCTAGTTTAGAAGATCTCATTTCTTCTTTACTTGAAGAAGAAAAAATAATTATGATTGTTGAACCAAAAGAAACTACAATGTATGGTAGAAACAAGAAAGAAAAAGTTTTTAAGAAATCAAAATATGGTTCAACTTCAAAGGTACAAAGAAACAACTTACCTACTACTATTGTAAAAAAATTGGTCATATATCTACAAATTGCAGGAAAAGAGCACAAGATTTACTTGATGGGAAACTACAAGACAATGCTATGATTGTTGATGAAGGAGAGAATGAAGAGGAAGGAAATATTGCTCATGCAGAAAATCAAAGTGATGAAGATTTCCTCTACTAGATAATTTTCCCACTGGAGGTCGGAGGCAACGGAGGAAGGAGGTCAAATAGTGACCTCTCGTCAGTCATCAATGATGGGGCCGCACTTTTGGTATGATGACATTTGTGTTTTTCAGTGTGGCGTGAAAAATAAGAACAGATGATGTAAATTCTGTTCACTTGTGTGTATTTCTCGTTTATCCCCTTTTGTTAAAACATTGTAGAATGTTGATCAAAATGTATTGTAGCAATCATGATGTGAAGGTTTTTGGTAAACCAGGAAAACCAATTTTGTAAGGTTTTTGGTAAACCTGTAAAACCAATTTTGTAAGGTTTTTGGTAAACCTATAAAACCAATTGTGTAAGGTTTTTGGTAAACCTGTAAAACCAATTGTGAAAGGTTATTGGTACACCTGCAAAACCAATTGGGTAAGGTTGTTGGTAGAAGCCAGAGAAAACCATCAGTGGAAGAAATGTGTGTTGGCACATGTGTGAGTTTTGTGCAAGCCCAATGCTGCATAGTTGAGGAGTTGATCATGAGCACACAGAGGTGGCACGCTACAATCAAAGAACGAGATATGTTTTATCATGTAAACACTAAGGGGGGAATGTTAGGAAATATAGTGTTAACATGATTATTTATGTGTGAGTAAATAATATTTACATATGTAAAATCTACCATATAATTAATATGGGAATACATATATATTGTTTGGTCATATATTGTTATAATAATATATCACGAAGAGATTATTATTTTGGGGGAATTTGTAGGAGATATTCGAGGGATTGGAGTTCCTTATATTTAGGATCAGTCTCTTCATTATATATGAATTTTATGTATTAAAAACGATACGAGTATGAAATATATTATTATGTTATTATCATGATTGACTAAATTGAGATTTATAACATTTAGGGGGTCACCCATGGTGCCCAAACACGACATGAAATAACATATAAGGACTCACACAATCAAAAAACAGCTAGGAATCGACCCATTTGTCCACTTGTGCAAACCCGAGGTGCAGCTCTTAAACCCACATTCTCTTATGCCATGTAATCTGCACACTCAATGAAAACATTAAACATACCTTCCCAATAAAATATAACAATTAAACACTCTCAATAACAATGCATGAATAAGTCATGCTAACTATACGAGATAGTGTTAGTATGAAATGGTCAATACGATCACATACATCCATGCTAATCCAAAATATATTAACCATCTAAGTAACACATGGTGACATCCAATTAGCCATTATAATTCAAATGATAACCAAGTATATGATGAAACCATAAGTAAATCCTTCATATGTGAAATGAATCCAACTATAACATAATATGTTGATATCCAAAATCATAACATGCAAGAGCTAAGAATTAATCACAATACTAGCTTGGCGTTATGCACCCAAATCACACAAGTGTCGTCAAACGAACCATAATAAAAATATATAAATCAAATGATGCTAAAGTACATGTCCATCATCAATAGAAGTAATGAGTGAGCAAAGAAACTATGGTAGGAAGAGGTGGGCACTACAAGCATACAATATCCAAAGTGGTGCAAATAAATTGGGAAGTGTATAAGATCGACAAAGACATTTTCACTATTTATAAAACTCCTCGCTAATATCTAGATAACTTATTTTCTTCTTCTCAAAGTAAATAGGGAATCTAGGCATATGAAATGAGTAAGAAATAAATAATTTTGGCTTGTTGTAAGTTAAGGAAAAGAAAAATATCCTTGATATTTATGAAGACCATCAATAGTGTACAATATGGAAAATGCCACACCAAGTGAATTACATAACTTCCCCATACTAGAGGAAACTTTTTAAGGAATCCAATATTGTTTACTAGTATTTAATTATAGGTGAATAATATCAAATAAAAATATTAAGGGTAGGAAGATTATTAGGAAAAAATATAAAATTTTATTAGTATATATTTATTTTTCTTAGCATACAACAATTTAATGTACATTTTATACAAAAAAATTGGTGAATAGTTTTCCTCAATCATCATTCTAAAAAATTTAAAAAAATTCAAAATTTGGACCATTGGTTAAACAATAATACACAATGGTCTAGTGTGAAGTAGTGTTTACTTTATATGATGTTTCATGCTAAAATGAATGCCTCATAAAGAAATAATTGTTTCAAATATACCCTTGTTCTAAAATTTTAAATGTAGAATGATATTTTCTATATATGTTGATTGAACATGTCTTAAATACACTAATGTACCGATGTAGTTATAATTTTTTTAATTTACATTAAAATCTTATTAGAATGAAACCAATACATAGTATACAAGAGAAATTGACCACAAAAACTTTAAAATATTAGGTAGGTGACCTATAATATAGTGACACATGTCCACATGAAAAAACTCCTACATCAAGACTATACGAGATAAAATCTCATATCCCTTTGTGGCACGGTTTGTACCTCACTTATTAAAGGGGGTTTGGGGGCTGACGCCACACTCTTGTCGAGGGGGTTCCAATGGGGTGGCGACATGTTATGGATCCCACTTGGTGGGGGTTTAGGGTGGAGCCCCAAGTAAAAATTAAGGAGTCAATCCCTTGTTTCTAGAAAGAAGAATTCAACCGAATTATATTTTTAGAAAGGAAAATCCTAATTGCATTTTTCCACTCTATTTTTAGGAGGAGTAATCCTAACTATACTTTGTCAATTAGGTGTATATATTTTTGTGCGGATCTAAATTTTCTCATAATGATTTTGCATGTAATCAGTTCATCTTGATTTAATAAATCTTGAAATCTTGCACTATGGATGTTACCCTAAGCACTCAACAAATATTTTACCACGTAAATATGGTGTTTCTCTCTCGCATGTTTGGTATTTCGTATATTTGATTTATCTCTATCTCTGTAAATTGTTATTTTGTTATTCACATTTCTATGTATTCATTGTTGCATAGTCTGTAATTTCCTAACAAGTGGTATCAAAGCGTCATTTTCAGATTTGCAGTAATTTTTCTGTGTTTGGTGTTGTTATTACATCAAATGGTGAAAGTGTCAAGTGCAAAGTTTGAGGTGGAGAATTTTAATGGAAAGAACAACTTTGAGATGTGGAAAATCAAAGCACATGATGTACTAGTGCAACATGGGATGCACAAAGCCCTGGATGGAAAGGAAAAGAAACCTTTAGGGATGTATGACAATGACTGGAAAGAGCTAGATATGAAATCTCTTAGTGCAATATGATTATGTTTAGCAGATGAGGTTCTCTTCAATATAGTTGGAGAAAAAACAACAACAATTTTATGGACTAGATTAGAAATTATTTACATGAAGAAATCTGTAACACATCATATTTACCTAAAAACGTAGTTGTATAAATTGCGGATGAAAGAAAGTATTAACATTTTTGATCATCTACATATTTTTAATACTCTGTTATGTTGGTTGACTAGTATTGATGTGAAAGTGGAGGATGAATACAAGGCAACCACCTTGTTATGTACTTTACCGAATTCTTGGGATTATATAATAACTTATATTATTTTTAGTACTACTGATGACCTTGACTATGATTACGTTAAGGGAGCATTGTTTTCCGAGGAAATGAGAAGAAAATATACTAGAGAATCCTCTACACCTGAAGCCATGTTCGTTAGAGATAGATCTAAAGAAAGAGGTCAAATCTCAAGAGGTATATCTAGATCTAATTCACAAGGTGGGAAGAGTAAGGTAAGGTGTTGGTCTTTGTGGAAAAGCATGGAATCTTAAGAAGGATTGCTGGAAAATGAAATAACTCAAAAAGAAGGAAGAAGTCACCAAGGAAGCAAATCAAGTAGAAACAAGTGAAGGTATGACTAATGAAGTTTTATCTGTTTGTAATGTTTCCCTTATCATCATGAATGGTCTTTGGATTATGGTGCTACACATCACATGTATCCACATAGAGGTTGGTTTTCTTCTTACCACCCTTGATGATAGTTTTTTTCTTTTGGGAAACAATGTTTCTTGTAAAGCGAAGGGATTGGTAGCATCAAGAAAAAAATGTTTGATGGTATGGTAAGGACTCTAACAAAAGTAAGATAGGTACCATTTAACTACAAAGAAAATTTGTTTCCTTGAGTGAATTAGACTCTAGTTTTTATGAGCTCACAAGTCAATGTGGAGCTCTAAAGGCGTCTAAGGGTGACCGAGTTGTAATGAAGGATATAAAGGTTTGGAACCTTTACATATTGCAAGGAGTACAAATATCAATCAAGAAGTTGTGGTATGTAAAACATATGAAGATTCTACTTGTTTATGGAATCTACGTTTGGGGCATATGAGTGAGAAATGATTAAAGGTTTTGAAACATCACAAGTTACTCCCTAATTTAAATTTTCTAGACTTAAAATTTTGCAAGCAATGTGTTTTTGGGAAATAATGTAGCCAAAAGTTTAAAGATGGAAGTCATGTACGTAAACGTATTCTTGATTATATTCATTCGATATTTGGGGTCTAGCACCTTTAATTTCATATGGTTGAACATTGTATTTCTTTACATTTATAGATGATTACTATAGGAAATTATGGGTCTACGTTTTAAAGAGAAAATTTGAGGTTTTTCAATACATTTAAGAAATTTAGAGCTTTGGTTGAAAATCACACTAAGAGTTTATCAAAATTTTAAGAACATATAATGGAGGTGAGTTCACATCTTTAGATTTTGAGAACTATTGCAAGGAATCTAGGGTTGAAATGTATAAAACCACCAACTATACACCAAAAAAATGGGGTTGTTGAACGCATGAATATGACTTTTTTATAGAGAGTAATTCCTTTTCGGTAGTTGAAGATGGTTGAATTTCAAACTTCACATTTTCATGTTTACATTCTTGTTCTTCTTTGATTTTAGCATCTAATTTTAGGATATGAGCCTCCTCAAACTCTACATCTCTCGCTAATGATGATTTCATGGGTATTAGGATCCCACACTCAATATCCCTTAACACCATCTATTTCACCATGCCCAACAAAGATGTAGTTCTTCGATCTTGGGTTTAACTTTAAAAACACCGGTTTTTATTAGTAAGAGCATAAGCATTAGACCCAAAAAAATTCAATTTTGAATAATCACATAGATGACCTATCCATACCTCTTCAAGAATATTGTAGTCTATTGCAACTGATGGTGAAGGATTTGTTAGATAAAAATTTGTAAAAACTACTTCTTCCCATAAACACCTTTGATTCATGCATTCAACAACGCATGAATATTGTAGTTTATAGAGAGATATAAAGGTGTTAGGCATCCTCCTAGTAAGTACATTCCCAATATTTCAATTGCTTTGGTTTCTAATGATGGGGAACCTAATTGTTATCAAGAAGAATTGGAAGACGTGGATAGTGTCAAATACAAAAGGGTAGTGCAAGAGAAGATCGATACCTTGGAAAATAACATGTCATGGGACCTAATATAACTTCCAAAAGGTAGAAAACCGGTTGATTGCAAATGGGTTTATAAACGAGAAGATAGATGTTGATGAAAAATTTGAAAGGTTCGGGATAGACCTGGTAGAAAAAGGATTTGCACATAAAGATGTATTGATATTCATGAAATCTTTTCACCAGTTGTTAAACATGTTTCAATTCGAGTAGTCTTAGCACTTATTGCTTTACTTGATTTGGAGTTGGAAAAATTAAATGTTAAAACAACATTCTTACATGGAGGTTTGGAATAGGATATATATATTGAACAACCATAAGGATTTTTACAATGTAACAAAAAGGATTTGTTTGCAAGCTTGAGAAATAATTTTATGGATTGAAACAATCACCCAGAAAAGGTACAAGAAGTTTGATGCTTTCATGATGAGCCATAATTTTCTAAGGAGTGAGTATGATCATTGTGTTTAGTTCAAGTTTTTGGAAAATGACCTATTCATTATATTAGTGTTGTATGTTGATGACATGCTTGTTCAAGCAAGAGTATGGTAGAAATAAAAATTTGAAGGCTCATTTGGCTAGCAAATTTGATATGAAACATCTAGGAGATGAAAAACAAATCTTAGGCATGGAGATACATAGAGACAGGATAAATGATAAGCTTTGGTTATCACATCATAGGTATTTGGAAAAGATACTAACCAAATTTGACAAGAAAGATGTGAAACCGGTTAGAATTCCTTTTTCTTCCCATTTCAAACTTTATTCAATTTTATGTCCTACACAAGAAGAAGAAAAGGAGTATATGTCTCATGTACCATATGCTAGTGTAGTAGGAAGTTTAATGTATGATATGGTATGTACAAGGCCTGCCATTTCACATTTAGTTGGAGTTATTAGTAGATTTATGGAAAATCCAGTAGAGAGAACATTCGTTAGCGAAGTGAAGTGGGTGTTTCACTACTTGGTGATTCTATTTGTGGATATGTTGATTAAGATTTTCGGGTAATTTGGATAAAAGAAGATCAACTTCTAGTTATGTTTTTATACTGTAGGTGGACCTATTAGTTGTATGTCAAAGCTTGACAATTATTGTTGTGTCAACAACTAAGGCGAGAATATGTAGTTACCTATAATGTTTGTCAAGAGACAATTTGGCTAAGAAGGCCTTGTTGGTGCTCAAATTAGTCTCGCCCGTTTGTCATTGAAATTCCTCATTTCATGCGGCCTCTATCATATTTTTATTTCCCGAGTTGGTGCTTGAATACTTTTTCCTCCATTTGGTTGCCATGATCAGTCCCTTCCTTGGTTGAAGATCACTTAAAGATCAAAAAAAAAAATTGTTTCTCTGTCCATCTGAAGGAGTCTATAAATTAGGTGTAAAACTTAGGTTGTTCCTTTCCTTTCATTTTCCGTAGTCACGTATTGTTGTCCCTGTCATTTTGTCCCAAATACCTAAGGAAACATGATTGGATGTAGCTCAAAAGATCATATTTGAGCCTTATAACATTTCCAAATTCTCTATCCTTGAAGAAAAATTCATCTCTAGGCTCAAATGGTGGTTTTCCTACATTTTTATGGTGTGTTTTTCCCCATCAAATTTATATCTCTACATCAGCGAAAAAGTGCCCCTTTTTGGTTGGATGTGGCTCGACGGGGAACTCTAAAAACTCTATGGCTCGCTTAAACCCAAAACTTATCCATGTGGAGGAACGATGCTCGTTTGAAAATTCACCTTTTGGTTTGGCCTGGAGTTGTGTCGGGGGACACGTGGAGGATTCTCACTGCTTTTCCGGACTTAGACAAATTTTTCACACGATGGTATAGTTTTTGGCGGGCCATGGACACATGGTGAACCCGTGCTCATTCAAGGTCTCCGCTCTTGGGCACCATCTTGAAGTTGCACCATGAGGACATGTGGAGGCTTCCGTCGGGCCTTCCCTTAGAATTTTTAAGCAACTTCCTAAAGGGCCTGGGACATGTGGAGGGACCATGCATGTTTGGGGACCGGCCCCTGAGTTTTATTTTGAAGAAGCACCAGGAGGACACTTGGAGGCTTCTGCTCACTCTGCCCTTTGCTTAGAATTTTCAATGGCCAAAGGAGACTACCTCGGACCCTAGACACATGGCACTTTCCGTTGAACCTTGAAGTTTTTAACTGTGTTCCACTGACCGAGACACGTGTTGATCCTCCTAGTAAGTACATTCCCAATATTTCAATTGCTTTGGTTTCTAATGATGGGGAACCTAATTGTTATCAAGAAGAATTGGAAGACGTGGATAGTGTCAAATACAAAAGGGTAGTGCAAGAGAAGATGGATACCTTGGAAAAGAACATGTCATGGGACCTAATATAACTTCCAAAAGGTAGAAAACCTGTTGATTGCAAATGGGTTTATAAACAGAAGATAGATGTTGATGAAAAATTTGAAAGGTTCGGGATAGACTGGTAGAAAAGGATTTGCACATAAATATGTATTGATATTCATGAAATCTTTTCACCGGTTGTTAAACATGTTTCAATTCGAGTAGTCTTAGCACTTATTGCTTTACTTGATTTGGAGTTGGAAAAATTAAATGTTAAAACAACATTCTTACATGGAGGTTTGGAATAGGATATATATATTGAACAACCATAAGGATTTTTACAATGTAACAAAAAGGATTTGTTTGCAAGCTTGAGAAATAATTTTATGGATTGAAAGCATCACCGGGAAAAGGTACAAGAAGTTTGATGCTTTCATGATGAGCCATAATTTTCTAAGGAGTGAGTATGATCATTGTGTTTAGTTCAAGTTTTGGAAAATGACCTATTCATTATATTAGTGTTGTATGTTGATGACATGCTTGTTGCAAGCAAGAGTATGGTAGAAATAAAAAATTTGAAGGCTCATTTGGCTAGCAAATTTGATATGAAACATCTAGGAGATGAAAAACAAATCTTAGGCATGGAGATACATAGAGACAGGATAAATGATAAGCTTTGGTTATCACATCATAGGTATTTGGAAAAGATACTAACCAAATTTGACAAGAAAGATGTGAAACAAAGTTAGAATTCCTTTTCTTCCCATTTCAAACTTTATTCAATTTTATGTCCTACACAAGAAGAAGAAAAGGAGTATATGTCTCATGTACCATATGCTAGTGTAGTAGGAAGTTTAATGTATGATATGGTATGTACAAGGCCTGCCATTTCACATTTAGTTGGAGTTATTAGTAGATTTATGGAAAATCCGGGTAGAGAACATTCGTTAGCAAAGTGAAGTGGGTGTTTCACTACTTGGTGATTCTATTTGTGGATATGTTGATTAAGATTTTCCAGGTAATTTGGATAAAAGAAGATCAACTTCTAGTTATGTTTTTATACTTGTAGGTGGACCTATTAGTTGTATGTCAAAGCTTCAAACAATTACTTTTGTGTCAACAATGAGGCGTAGAATATGTAGTTACCTATAATGTTTGTCAAGAGACAATTTGGCTAAGAAGGCCTTGTTGGTGCTCAAATTAGTCTCGCCCGTTTGTCATTGAAATTCCTCATTTTGCGGCCTCTATCATATTTTTTATTTCCCGAGTTGGTGCTTGAATACTTTTTCCTCCATTTGGTTGCCATGATCAGTCCCTTCCTTGGTTGAAGATCACTTAAAGATCAAAAAAAAAAAAATTGTTTCTCTGTCATCCGAAGGAGTCTATAAATTAGGTGTAAATTTAGGTTGTTCCTTTCCTTTCATTTTCCATGATCACGTATTGTTGTCCTCTGTCATTTTGTCCCAAATACCTAAGGAAACATGATTGGATGTAGCTCAAAAGATCATATTTGAGCCTTATAACATTTCCAAATTCTCTATCCTTGAAGAAAAATTCATCTCTAGGCTCAAATGGTGGTTTTCCTACATTTTTATCGTGTGTTTTTCCCATCAAATTTATATCTCTACATCAGTGAAAAAGTGGCCCTTTTTGGTTGGATGTGGCTCGGTGGGGAACTCTAAAAACTCTATGGCTCGCTTCAACCCAAAACTTGTCCATGTGGAGGAACGATGCTCGTTTGAAAATTCACCTTTTGGTTTGGCCTTGGAGTTGTGTCGGGGGACACGTGGAGGATTCTGCTGCTTTTCCCGGACTTAGACAAATTTTTCACATGAGATGGTACAGTTTTGGCCGGCCATGGACACGTGGTGATCCCGTGCTCATTCAAGGTCTCCGCTCTTGGGCACCATCTTGAAGTTGCACCATGAGGACATGTGGAGGCTTCCGTCGGGCCTTCCCTTAGAATTTTTAAGCAACTTCCTAAAGGGCATGGGACATGTGGAGGGACCATGCATGTTTGGGGACCGGCCCCTGAGTTTTATTTTGAAGAAGCACCGGGGGAGGACACTTGGAGGCTTCGGCTCACTCGCCCTTTGCTTAGAATTTTTAATGTCCAAAGGAGGCTACCTCGGACCCTAGACACATGGCACTTTCCGTTGAACCTTCAAGTTTTTAAGATTCCACTGACCGAGACACGTGTTGATCCCGTGCTTATTTGGGGTCTCTAATTTTGGGACCGTCTCAAAATGTGCCATTGAGACACGTGACATGTGGGGAGATGGATCAATGAGCACATTAGATTTTTTGGGTTTTATTATTAAAAGAGATAAAATCCAAAATCGAAGCACAAGCCCATAGCCAATCAAAGGGTGGTGGACATGAGTGCCAATGAGAAAAGGACATGTGTCATGTTTGAAAGATCAAAAAGCGGAGGTGCGGGCTTTAGGAGGCAAGTTGGAATTTTTACCTATTGTAAAAAGGGATAAATTTGTAAGTTGAAGTGCGACCCCACAGGAAAGTAATTCCAACATTGAAAAGTCAAAAACGGAGGTGGGGGACCACGAGGAAAATATGGAAAATTTTCCTTGTTCCAAAAATGAGGTAAAATAGTAGAATCAAGCCGTAGTTCCTCTGGGACCCACATTGGGACACGTTTCAAGCCCATTTTCTAAGGGCGGAGGGGCGGAGCAAAATGTTAAATTTTGCATATTTTCCCAAAATTTGTAGAAGGTAAAAAGGACCCCTGTGCCCGTTGTAACTCGGATCTCCCACGTGGATAGTCCAAATTCAAAATTAAAAGGGAAGTCGATGGCAATCAGTGCACTTGTATATGATTTTCTACCATTTTTGCTCCAAAGCTCTTGGAGATATGAATTTTTATGGTTTTTTATCATTTCTTGATGTCTCCTACATGCCAAATGAAGAGGAGAATGAATTTGATATCTTGATTTGGGGGAAGATCTGAATACATCTTTTACCATTAAGATGTGATCTAACTATCGGATTCGATCTAATTTTCCAATCTTTCTTTCCTTGGTAGGCAAAAAAATAGATTTAACATATTAGAGGAGGAAGTAGTTGGCGCGTGATATGAAGAGTGATTTACTAGATGAAGAATTGAATGATGGAAATATTTGAAGAGATTTTCCCTCGAGCACTGACAACATTTTGAAAATTTGATTCTCGGAATCACGATCAAAATTGTAACAAGTAATGGTGCTTTAAATGTTTTTTGTTTTGGGGGGAAATTCTGTTGTAGATTAAATGTTATAAATGACATGAATTTTTCATGTAAATGGTTGGAGTGTTAGAGGTCGAGATTTAATTCCTAAGAGAAAAGTTTGACAGATCCCATCTTTGTGAGAAACCATTTGAGGGACCTACTTATTTCTTTTGTGTTAAATTTGATCATGTCAAGGTGGTTGTAAGTGTACAACCATTGAAAAGCTCTGAGATTGTTTTAGAAAATTTCCCCTACTGATGAATTTAATCAAATTTGAGTTAATCTGTGTTGATTTTGAGAAAAATTGTGTATGTTTCATTTCTGAATGTCTACAAATAGTTTTTATTGTTCCCATTGTAATCTTACATTGAAATCTTTCTGAATCACACAAGATCTTATCCTTATGATAGTTTGGTGGAATTTGCAATTTCATTTATCAGAAGAGCTTTCATTTGATAGTGAAATAAAAAATTTAAAATCATTTTACTCCCAAAGCATGATGATAAGATTGTTTGTTAGCTTTTGAGGGTATCTTAGGCTTGATAAAACAAAGGTTGATAATGTTCAATTAAGTTTTTCAATTTGAGCCTTCATTTTGGATTCTTAAAGTTTGTATGAAAGCGTGTTGATTTGGGCCTCCATTAAAGCACACCTTCTACTTAAAGGAACATTTTAGTTGTTCTGAAGCATTATGTTGATCAAGCCTTCCATTTTTGTAAAATCTCTCAAAGATCTAGCGAATCAAGTTCATTATGCCTCACCTCCCACCAAAACTCATTTAAAAACAACCAATCCTACCCATCCTACCCCTGTTTATCCTATGTGTGTACAAATGCATAATTTCTTTTACCAAAACATGCGAAGAAATCAGGTTTTCATTGTCTTTAGTGCCTGAACCTTGCTTAGAAAATATTTGCATTATGTAGGTTGACAACTCGTGAGAGTTAGATTTTGTTGTATTGATCATGTTTTCTTCAAGGTCTTCTTAATAACTTTGCAAAGGACATATCCATCTCCTCCACAAATAGCAAGCTACAAAAGGGTCCTCTCACCATGGTTGAAAGGCACAACCATAAAGTAGTGAGGATAGATAAAATCCTCTTGAGGGTGCTATCCATTTCTCCACATCCGAGTGACAAATAGCAAGTTTGCATTTCTTCCCGGTGACAAAATGACACACAACATGATCTGCTTGTCTCTAAGCTTCTTGTCAAATCTGTGATGTTGCTTAGCTTCTAAGGGAGAATCAATTTGGGTACCAATGCAGACCTATTGGATGAGTTTGGGAGAAATCAATACAAGATTAAGGTATTGTGTGACAATCAAAGTTCTATTTATTTGGCCCAGAATCCGACTTATCATAGTAAGACAAAGCATATTGTAGTTAAGTATCATTTTGTTAGACATGTTATTGATGAAGGGCACAGTAGCATTTGAAAAGGTCCACACCATAGAAAATTGTGTTGATATGTTCACAAAACAAGTACTTTTAGAGAAGCTAAAATGGTGTTTGGCTTCTCTTGGCTTGCGAAAAGGTGATGAGTTGGTCATGTAAGATATCAAGTGGATTTGTTGTCAAGGTGGAGATTGTTAGATATGTGCCAACAAAATTAAATTTTGGATCCCTTTGCAGCATGGTTTGTATCTCACTTATTAAGGGGTCGCAGGGGGTCTAGGGGGTGACAACATGTTATGGAGCCACCCCTTGAAGGGGGTTTGGGGCAAAGCCGCCAAAACAAAAATTAAGGAGTCAATCCCTTGTTTCTAAAAAGATGAATTCAACCGAATTCTATTTTTAGAAAGGAAAATCCTAATTGCGTTTTCCACTCTATTTTTAGGAGGAGGAATCCTAATTGTACTTTGCCAATTAGATGTATATATTTTTGTGGAGATCTAAAGTTTCTCATAACGAGTTCGCATGTAATCAGTTGATCTTGAGTTAATAAAGCTTGATATCTTGCACCGTAGATGTTTCCCTAAGCACTCAACCGGGTTTTACCATGTAAGTTTGGTGTGCATCTATTGCATATTTAGTATTTTGTATATTTGATTTATCTCTATCTCTGTAAATTATTATTTTGGTATTCACGTTTATGTGTAATCATTGTTGCATAGTTTGTAATTTCCAAACAATTTTCTATATATATTGATTGAACATGTCTTAAATACACTAATATACCGATGTAGATATAAAATTTTAAATTTATATTAAAATCTTATTAAAATGAAACCGATACACACAGTGTTTTTCGAAAATTGACCACAAAAACTTCAAAACATTAGGTAGGCGACCTACCTAAAAGATTGTGACACTTGAGTCCACACAACAAAAACCCCAAAATCAAGACTATACAGATACAATCTTGAGAGGTCCAAAACTGGAACTGTGTGGTTTAAAACACAACAAAATAGAAAAGGAAAATAAAAAACAAATCTGACAGGAACAAAATTCGGTCTAAATACATTGAACAGCAAAATAATTGTTTGCGTCTTCAATGAATATGAAAATAGTTAGTTTGAATGCAGAGAGCAGCAAAAGTTGAAATTCTATTGCAATGATTTGAAAGTCTTTAGTCAAGTGCTGTCCATTTTCTTTCCACCGACTAACTCGCTTGCCGTTTCATGACAGAGTTCTCTGTCTTCATCACCACCACAAGCATGGGACAATAGATTCTCATACTTTAAAACCATAGTTTTACATGGCGGTGCATGTGCTTGTTTATGACAACAATTATTTTATCGTCACACTTTCAACTTATGGAAACATTTTTTTTAAACGTACTTGGAACTCGAGTTACGCTCAGGCTTTTAATTAAATATTTGGAGAGATCCAAAATAAATGAACACTTGGATTTAAATATATTGTTGACAAAATGCAACAGTTATCAAAAGTTGAAAACACCCATTTCCACATGATTTAGAGATATTTTAGATTTGTGCGACGTGGTCAAACATGAAACTTCACTATAAATATGATTGATACATGTTACGCCACTTTAAAACATCTGGTTTTGCGGAAGACTATATATAGGTGCCCGTGTCTACATTTACATTTCACATATACCTCTATAAAAACACATTGCTAAACCCTTGTTCTTGTTTTATTAACTGTGAAAGTCTAAAACCTTCATCACTAGATTCTTTTTCGTCTCTTATTCACGGAGAGAAAATGACTAGAATACAAAATCTCCTATTGTGATGCTTCAATTGCTAATGATTTCAAAGTTAATAGACAGTACATTATTGTCATCAATAAATTCATAATCTTTCCATATATAATGTTACCTAATATAACTTACACTAACCCCATACTAATCACATGTCGATAAAAACAAAATATCCATATAAAAATTGTATTTAAAAATATATATGTTGTATTTGTAAATATTCAAAATATTTTGAATTGGGGCCAAATACTGAAATATATACTCGGACGATGATATTTGTTCCCAAATATCTAAACAAAAATATACATCAGTAAAGAAAATTCAAGACCATTACTTTATGTATATCTTGATATCATCCCATTTTATGACACCGTTGATTTGATACATTTTGTCAAACAATTCATGTGCTTTATATATGATTCCACAATTTTCATACATATCCACTAGCATAGATATCTTAAATACATCTATCTAAAAGACAGGACAAAGGTGCCTATCTAATTTATGTGAGAATTCCAATATAGGCACCTCAAAATTGATATCTCTCAATATCTTTTAGATAGATGTATTTAAAATATCTATACTAGTTACCAAACAAACAAACAAACAAATAGAAAATATAATTGTATAAAAATAATAATATTTTTTATTTGTATAAATATTTAAAACATAAATTACATTTATTTAAAAATATAAAGTTGTGTTTTTAAATATAAGTATTTATTTAATTAATTTATTTGAATATTTGTTTTTATTTTTAATGTTTTTATCAACTAAATATATTTTTATATTTATTCTTAAAATATGAATGCATTTATAAAATACATGTAGAAGTAAAACCTAACATAAAAATATTTTAAAGAATTAGTTTATATGTTTCATAAAATACATCTAAAAGTAAATACTAATTAAAAACTAATCAAAATATTTATAGATTCTACAAATAAATAACCTAAATATTTATAATGTAAAGAATTGGTTTATATGTTTCATAAAATACATCTAAAATTAAATACTAATTAAAAACTAACCTAAATAGTATAGATTCTAAATAATAACTAACCTAAATATTTAGGGTTTAAGATAGGGTTTTATATCTTTCATAAAATACATCTAAAATTAAAAATTAAGTAAAAATTAATATAGTTATATAAATTTCAAAACTAATACAGGGCTTTAAAGGAAAAACTAAGATGCAAGATAGTTATATGAACTTCCAAACTTTTATGCAAAATAAATACATAAATATTTAAAACACAAACCCTCAAATAATTAAATCTGAATTTTTCTAGTGTTGCATATACATTTCCTAAACATAAAAAAATTGATCAAAAAATCTCATAGACCTATGGAACTAACTTTCAAAGCATAATAGTTTTTAAACAACAAGCAACACCTAGATTTGCAAAAATCAAACTTTACATGTGATTTAAGTTCTTTTTTTTTCTTGTATTAGATCCAATCCATCTCCAATGCAAGTTATCCATTGGAAAACTGTCACACAAATTCAAGTGAAAGAAAGAAAAATTAAACCTAAACAAAAGAAAATGGTCGAATTGCTTGTATTGTTTTTCTTATTATTAATTAATTAGCAATTTATGTGATCGTGTCAAATCTCATGTAGTGTATGGAAAGAGATGCAACATCACTATTAGTGTATCTAACAAGTTTGAATTCTTCTGAATTGGAATAAAATATTCCATAGTTCCTTGTTCCACTGACATACCTCAGAATTATTTTACCTGCTTGCCAATGTGAGTCTTTGGGAGACTCCATGAACCTTGAAATCAAACTTACACCATACATGATGTCAGGCCTTGTGGCTGTCAAATACATGAGGCTACCAACAAGCCTCTTGAATAGTGTTGGATCAACAAATGATCTGCCATCCTCTTTACTCAACTTTAACCCTGTTTCCACTAGTGTTGGAGCTGCCTTACAATTTAACATATTAAATCTTTTCAAGATATCATTAGCATATTTTTTGTGAAATAAATATGCCATCTTCATATTGTTGGACTTCAATGCCCAGAAAATATCTCATGAGGCCTAAATCTGTCATCTCAAATTCACTTTTCATAGCAGCCTTAAAAGAATCTATGGAAAGATCACCAATGAAAATTAAATCATCCACATACAAGCATACGATCATAATTTTACCTTGTTCATTGATTCGATATATAAAGTGGGCTCACTACTACTTCTTTGGAAACCATTCTAGATCAGGTAGGAATCAATCCGGTTGTACCAAGCTCTAGGAGCTTGCTTGAGTCCATAGAGTGCCTTATTCACTTGTAGACCTTGTCTTCATGTCCTGGAATTTCATATCCTTGTGGTTGGTCCACATACACTTCCTCATCAAGAAAACCATTCAAAAATGCATACTTAACATCCATTTGATATACATGCCATTTGTTTTGAGTAGATATGGCCAAAACAATCCTTACGGTGTCTAACCGTGCAACTGGAGAAAAAGTTTCATTGTAATCTACTCGGGTTGTTGTGTGAAACCTCTAGCAACTAACCTTGCCTTGTGCTTTTGAATTTTTCCATCAGCACTATGTTTTGTTTTGTAAATCCATTTCACACTGATTGCATCCTTTCCTTCAGGAAAGTCAACTAAATCCCAAGTTTGATTCTTTTCAATAGAATCAATCTCTTCGTTCATAGCTTGTACCCAAATCTCATCATTTACAACCTCTTCAAATGATGATGGATCATCTACTTGAGAAAATAATGCAAAAACAGAGAATGCATTTGAAGTATCAACATTATAATCATTACCATATATTTTGTTGAGGCTCCTTATTTTATGTTGCATTGGACTTAGTGAAGTGCTATCATCTAGTGAGGTAGATGGACTTGCTCCAGGTATCTCTGCTGAAGAAGTTGATGTTGGTGTCCTTTTTGGTGTCTGTTGTAACCTTGGTGTGGAATGAAGTCTTGAAGATCTCCTACCTACAGATTGAGGTGTAGCTTGAGCTACAACTTGTGTTTCTCCTTGTGTTACAATTTCTTCATCCACCATGTCATCATGTGGAGAAATTACTATTATACTCACGATCTTTTATATTTTACCATCCCATGCCTCATCTTCAACAAACTGAACATCTCTACTGATTATGACATTTTGTAATAGGATTGAACAACTTGTATGCTTTTGTATCTTCAGAATAACCAACAAAAATGCATTTCTCACCTTTTTTGTCCAATTTCTTCCTCAGCTCATCAGGTACGTGTGCATATGCCACACAACCAAATACTTTGAAGTGTGAAACACTTGTGCTTTCTATGTGTCCATGCTTCTTGAGGAATCTTGTTTCTGACACTCTTCATTGGGCACCTATTAATGATGTAGACAGTAGTTGCTACTACCTCAGCCCAGTACTCATTTGGAAGATGCTTTGCTTTCAACATACTTCGAGCCATTTCCATAATGGTTCGATTCTTTCTCTCTGCAATTCCATTTTTTTGTGGTGTATATCTAGCAAAGTGAATTGCTTGTGAATTCCATGTTGTCTGCAAAAATTCATAAATGCATTTGAAATATACTCACCACCTCTGTCAGTTCTAAGAACCTTGATGTAATAACCACTTTGTTTTTCCACAAGAGCTTTAAACTATTGAAAGTATGAAAAAGCATCAGACTTGTGTCTCAAAAAATATACCCATGTCTTTCTTGTGAAATCATCAATGAAAGTCAAGAAATATGTGCAACCTCCTATTGTAGGTGTCTGCATTGGTCCACATAAATTTGAATGCATGATTTCAAGTGGTACTTTTTCTCTTATTGATTTTCCTATAGGAAAGCTCTCTCTATGTTGCTTTCCCAAAATGCAACCTTCACATATTCTTTTTGGTTTTTCAATTAACGGAAAACCTTTCACCATATTCCTTTTATGCAACAAATTTAATGCTCCAAAATTCAAATGCCCAAATCTAAAATTCCAAAGCCAGGATTCATCTTTAACAACTGACTAAAATGCTATTTTTGGTTTTTCAATTCTTACCTCTGCTACTTTGGACATACCTTCAAAATGTGCTTTGGAGATAGGATGATTTTCTTTGAAGGTTACTCTAGAGATTTCTTCGGAGCTGAACTGCATGGCTACTCTGGAATATGCCAAATTAGTCTCTGAACAACTTGGGTTGTTTTTCTTCTCATAATCGAGTCTTATATTCAAGGAAACATTCAATTGTTAGTCATCTATACTTTAGCAATCAGCTAGTCACTAGGAAATATATCAAAAATAACACATTCATTATTTTCAAGATAAACTTTGTAGCCCTTCTGAACTAATTGACCAATACTCATTAGATTGTGTTTCAGACCAATAACATAATAAACATCATTAATTTCCATTTGCTCCCCCTTTTCCCGGACAAGATAATGTTGTTGTTATTTCCAAGAGTAACATCAATTTGTACTGACTCATCCAAATTGGAAAACAAATCCATATTGCTGTCATATGATTTCTACAACTAGAATCTAAGTACTAGATATCACAAGGGATTTCTTGGATAACATTACATTCAATAGGGGAATTTGTAACTATTGTTTCAGGAATATTAGTACACACAATAAACATGGGCCTTGTTGGAGTGCTCACTGAATGATTTTGTTTGTATTTTTTTATCAAATTGCTTTTTCCTGCACTCATGTGCATAATTCCCAAACTTTTACAATAGTGGCATTGAATATGAGACTTATCAAATCCTTGACCATTAGTGTTATGATATT
This sequence comes from Taxus wallichiana var. yunnanensis, assembly GCA_018340775.1. Lineage (NCBI taxonomy): Eukaryota > Viridiplantae > Streptophyta > Pinopsida > Cupressales > Taxaceae > Taxus > Taxus wallichiana. The sequence goes on along the minus strand of CM031242.1, from coordinate 686,918,506 downwards.
GACCTCTTCCAACTGGGTTTCCTGGACTGCTATTGCATCCACTTCCAGGATAATTTATTTCTTTGCCTCTAGGAATGAACCTACCTCTACCTTTTCCATGACTTACGAAGCTTGGGATGAAAATGCATGCTCTAGAGAGGTTTGTGACCTATTCAACCTATTCTCATGATTTATTAGAGATGCATGTAACTCATCAACAGAAAATTGGTTCAAATCTTTGGTTTCTTCTATGGCCACAACTACATGGTCAAATTTTGTAGGGAGACTTCGAGTATTTTCTCAACTACCCTCTTGTCTTCAATATTCTCTCCATGATATTTTATCTAATTTACTAACCCAACTATATATGTGAAAAATGATTCTACAGAATCTGATTCTTTCATTGACATCGTTTCAAAATATCTTCTAAGTAACTATAGTTTAGCAGTTTTAACTTTGTCCATACCTTGATAAACCACCTGAAGGGTATCCCATGCCTCCTTTTCTTGCTTGGTTTTTTCCACTCTAGGAAGAATGCTTTCATGCATAGCTTGATGTATGTAGAAGAGGGATTTTCCATCCTTCTTCCTCTGCTCCCTCAAGAGATCCTTCTTAGCTTGCGTGAGAGCGTTGTAAGTTGCTTGATCAGCTAGCTCCACATACCCATTCTCTACAATTTCCCACACATCTTGTGATCTAAACAAGGATTTCATGGTCAATGACCAATATTCATAATTTTTACTTGTGAAAATGGGGGTTTGTAAACTTGACAGGATGCACCAGATGTGGAAGCCATGGTTGTCGAAGAAAACACAATTTCACAAAATGTAAACTTAAGAGATTATGTCAATAGCCTCTTTCAAATCTTAACCCAAGTTATTGAAATCCAAAAACACCAAAAACATTTATGTTTATTCATTGCTACATAGTTTTGCACATATTCATTTGAAAAATTCACGAGGAATCCAGGAGGCGCAACTATGTTATAGAGAATGGGTATTGATGTGTTATTGTATATAATATTACCACAGTAGTTGAACCATGACAATAGAATTGAAAAAATTAGAGTTGAAGCCTTTTTGTAGAAGTAGGGAAAATATAATTTATTTATGAGAATATGCAATGTTCGGGAATTGCAATGTCTTTATCCTCCGTTGGAGTTGATGCCTTTCTCAACAAAGTGTTCTACACACTACACAATGTCATAAGAGATCACTTGGGCTCCTATAGAGCTAAGGTTGCAACATAGCTACAAAATTTTATTTTTTAAAAGAGATAGCATGTTGACATCATGGATTTCGATGATGAAAAATATGCCACAAAAAAAAAATCTTATATATATTTTTGAACAAATTCAATTTCTATGTGTATTATCAATCTTCACAACCTCTGTAAACATCTTCTTATTGTGGGTAAAAACTCTATGACTGGTTATGACCAAAGATAAAAACATAACTAAAAGCATTTATTTGTCGGATGTTGTAGTTGCAAGTCTCTTGATAAACATTTATGCAAAATGTAAGGGAACAATTTGCCGACTTTAAAAAGGAGAAGGCTCTTATGATTATTGATCAATAAATCCATAAGATACTACAATGGAATGCATTTGTCAAGTCATCTTAATATATAGTGCTAGAAAATGTTAAACAAACAATAATCTTCAACCACACTATAAGAAAGTTATATTGTGGAAGTGGCTTATTGTGTCCTTGAGAAACCATTCATGTGTTTCTAGCAAACAATAATCAATGTGCGTGATATGACATGAATTCATGCAACAAAGGCCATTGAAAAGGGAAAGAAATTACCATATGTTATTTTAATGGTTTGGTCTTCTTTCTTTTTTGCCAAAAATATTGTGACACCTTCAATTTCAACAGCAATAACAAATAATGCAAAGTTGAAAGAAAGATTATATAGTATGCATGAAAAGATTAAAACTATTCACTCATTATTTTAAGGTTTTTTGGGGAATAGATAATTAGGATGTGCCATATAGATAGTTGGAATTGAATATAGACAAGGGATTGACAACATTGCACCATGATTTAGATTTTCGAATGCAAAAGGTGACAATGTATTTTGAAATAAATTATCTCAATCAAGTGTCTCTACAAAGAGTGCAACATAGCTGCGCCTCCTTGATTCCTCGTGAATTTTTTGTATATTTGATTTATCTCTATCTCTGTAAAATATTATTTTGGTATTCACGTTTATGTGTAATCATTGTTGCATAGTCTGTAATTTCCAAACAATTTTCTATATATATTGATTGAACATGTCTTAAATACACTAATATACCGATGTAGATATAAAAATTTAAATTTATATTAAAATCTTATTAGAATGAAACCAATACACGGTATACAGAAAAATGACCACAAAAACTTCAAAACATTAGGTAGGCCACCTACCTAAAAGATAGTACAGATACAACAAAAACCCCAAAATCAAGACTATACAGATACAATCTTGAGAGGTCCAAAACTGGAACTGTGTGGTTTAAAACACAACAAAATAGAAAAGGAAAATAAAAAACAAATTTGACAGGAACAAAATTCGGTCTAAATACATTGAACAGCAAAATAATTGTTTGCGTCTTCAATGAATATGAAAATAGTTAGTTTCAATGCAGAGAGCAGCAAAAGTTGAAATTCTATTGCAATGATTTGAAAGTCTTTAGTCAAGTGCTGTCCATTTTCTTTCCACCGACTAACTCGCTTGCCGTTTCATGACAGAGTTCTCTGTCTTCATCACCACCGCAAGCATGGGACAATAGATTCTCATACTTTAAAACCATAGTTTTGCATGGCGGTGCATGTGCTTGTTTATGACAACAATTATTTTATCGTCACACTTTCAACTTATGGAAACATTTTATTTAAACGTACTTGGAACTCGAGTTACGCTCAGGCTTTTAATTAAATATTTGAGAGATCCAAAATAAATGAACACTTGGATTTAAATATATTGTTGACAAAATGCAACAGTTATCAAAAGTTGAAAACACCCATTTCCACATGATTTAGAGATATTTTAGATTTGTGCGACGTGGTCAAACATGAAACTTCACTATAAATATGATTGATACATGTTACGCCACTTTAAAACATCTGGTTTGCGGAAGACTATATATAGGTGCCCGTGTCTACATTTACATTTCACATATACCTCTATAAAAACATATTGCTAAACCCTTGTTCTTGTTTTATTAACTGTGAAAGTCTAAAACCTTCATCACTAGATTCTTTTTTCGTCTCTTATTCACGGAGAGAAAATGACTAGAATACAAAATCTCCTATTGTGATGCTTCAATTGCTAATGATTTCAAAGTTAATAGACAGTACATTATTGTCATCAATAAATTCATAATCTTTCCATATATAATGTTACTTACACCAACCCCATACTAATCACATATCGATAAAAACAAAATATCCATATAAAAAATTGTATTTAAAAAATATATGTTGTATTTGTAAATATTCAAAATATTTTGAATTGGGGCCAAATACTGAAATATATACTCGGACGATGATATTTGTTCCCAAATATCTAAACAAAAATATACATCGGGTAAAGAAAATTCAAGACCATTACTTTATGTATATCCCGATATCATCCCATTTTATGACACCATTGATACATTTTGTCAAACAATTCATGTGCTTTATATATGATTTCACAATTTTCATACATATCCACTAGCATAGATATCTTCAATACATTTATCTAAAAGACGGGACAAAGGTGCCTATCTAATTTATGTGAGAATTCCAATATAAGCACCTCAAGATTGATATCTCTCAATATCTTTTAGATAGATGTATTTAAAATATCTATGCTAGTTACCAAACAAACAAACAAACAAATAGAAAATATAATTGTATAAAAAAATAATATTTTTATTTGTATAAATATTTAAAATATAAATTACATTTATTTAAAAATATAAAGTTGTGTTTTTAAATATAACTATTTATTTAATTAATTTATTTGAATATTTGTTTTTTATTTTTAATGTTTTTATCAACTAAATATATTTTATATTTATTCTTAAATATGAAATTGCATTTCTAAAATTTTAATTATATATAAATATATTTATATTTATAAAATACATGTAGAAGTAAAACCTAACATAAAAATATTTTAAAGAATTAGTTTATATGTTTCATAAAATACATCTAAAAGTAAATACTAATTAAAAACTAACGAAAATATTTATAGATTCTACAAATAAATAACCTAAATATTTATAATGTAAAGAATTGGTTTATATGTTTCATAAAATACATCTAAAATTAAATACTAATTAAAAACTAACCTAAATATTATAGATTCTAAATAATAACTAACCTAAATATTTAGGGTTTAAGATAGGGTTTTATATCTTTCATAAAATACATCTAAAATTAAAAATTAAGTAAAAATTAATATAGTTATATAAATTTCAAAACTAATACCGGGCTTTAAAGGAAAAACTAAGATGCAAGATAGTTATATGAACTTCCAAACTTTTATGCAAAATAAATACATAAATATTTAAAACACAAACCCCTCAAATAATTAAATCTGAATTTTTCTAGTGTTGCATATACATTTCCTAAACATAAAAAATTGATCAAATAATCTCATAGACCTATGGAACTAACTTTCAACATAATAGTTTTTAAACAACAAGCCACACCTAGATTTGCAAAAATCAAACTTTACATGTGATTTAAGTTCTTTTTTTTCTTGTATTAGATCCAATCCATCTCCAATGCAAGTTATCCATTGGAAAATCTGTCACACAAGTTCAAGTGAAAGAAAGAAAAATTAACCTAAACAAAAGAAAATGGTCGAATTGCTTGTATTGTTTTTCTTATTATTAATTAATTAACAATTTATGTGATCGTGTCAAATGTCATGTAGTGTATGGAAAGAGATGTAGGACATGTGTCGGAAATAAATGGAAAAGGGTTACATGTATTCGATTATATGTAGGCCTATCAAACCTAATTAAATTTGAGTCGACATCATAATATTATACATATTATTTTAACCATCAAACATTTAATTGATAAATAAAGAGATTTTTCCAACACACACCATTACACTCCTTACCTAAGATCTGTAGGAACACTTATCGGTGTAATTAGGTTGTTCTCAATTACAACATTTGAAAAACATCTAATTTCAACCATGCTTTGATGGATGTCTATACCCTCTTATGACACGGGTTGATGAGTTTAGTTTTAAACTGCGAATTACATTTTCGTAAATGTTTCTCAATTCATTCTGACACACCTCATAGTTATGACATTCTATGAGATAACATTCAGCCAATGTGTTTCTTTTGAAATTGTTAAAACCTCATTAAAAACACCATATTTTGCATATTATGTAATCATCACATTCTACGAAAAACCATATTTTCTGAAGCATTTTTCGAATAGTTCATGTATCTTGTTTACCCATAGAATCAAAAAGTTAAAACAAGTGACAAAAATACCTTTCCCTTAGAATTTCATGCATGTGCATACCCTATTTGAAAGCTCCTATCTTGACACAAGTTGGCATTATGGTGTAAAGGAAAACTTATTGGGTTAGACACCTAGTGATTGCATATAGTGAAATAGTGACAACGCTTTGTGAGAACGTGCATGTCACCCGTAATTTGAATCATTGGTGTGGATGGAAAGATATTATTAACAAAATGATTTTACATATATATTACGTTCATACAATAAACTTTGTATTTTTAATTATAGTATTGTTGCCAAGAGTTATTGATAGAAATAAAATTTATTGCCAATTAAAACATTTCACATGTTTATATATATATATATATCTCGTGTGTGTGTGTAACTTATTCATTTAAGATATAATATAATATACAATAAACTATATTTATATATATTTATATTATAACATGTATAATGTTTTGTATATTATATTTTAAATATTTGTGTTGGTAATATGATTTTCATGTTTTATTAAGATAAAAAAATATTAAATTTACCTTTCACTTGTATGAATAGTTGTTGGTAGTGTTAAATTATCAATATTTTTTTGGTGCATTGAATGTTGTTACTATTGCTTGAGCTTACAACTAAAAAGGGGGATACAAAGTTCTACAAGAAATATGCTTTATGGTTGGGTCTCAAACCTTGCACCACTTACAATTTCACATCTTTTATTTTGGATTCTTTAAGCGCAATTTGCACTCAAATGAATAGCGTGACCAAGATCAAAATTGTAAAGTGGAGAACAAATAGTAGAGATTATTTGGGCAGGAACAATATGAGTTGAACAATAGGTGTAGGGCATGCAATTATTTTATTTCCATCAATTTATTTCCAAGTTTCAATTCATGTCTTCGTCTTACCTATCAATTTAATTCACACCTTTTATTCGTAACTTTTTGTTTTTCTTTGAATTTATATCTAACAAATAAAATGCTTCTGAATTATAATTAATTAATGCCAATGGTCATTGGTAGACTACACCGTAGGACTCTAGATGAGTGCAACCCTCATCGTTGATGGAGAAATGATAAAATTCATTTATTCAATGCAAAATAGATGTATATACATAGAGGAAGGTAGTAGGTAAGGAGAAGGCGATCGGTTTAATAATTGACACAATAAACTACTAGGCCTACATGGAGGAAACAAACTAAACAATGTAATAAATATTAATTAAGCCAACATTCCCCCTTATTACATTTTTTTACAAATGTACCCCTAAAGCAACTCAAATTTCACTTTACCAAGAGACTTGGTGAGTATATTAGCTATCTAAGAATCGGTCAAAGTGCCTTTGGAGATGGATGTGGTGGTTCAATACTTTTTCTCAAATGTAAAGACATTTGACCTCATTGTGCTTGATTATTTCATGGGAAGCAAGATTCTTCACAAGATTCAACACACCACGATTATAACAGAGATGATGGGTTTATACTCCCTCATGGAGGAGAAAGAGTAATTTTGTTTTGGAGTTTTTAGTGCTTGGAGACTTTTGGAGCTAGAGTTTTCTTGGATAAGTTGGAAAATCTTAGAGTTGTTGGAGAGCTTTTGGAGGTAGGCTCTTGAGTTCATTTTATCTTTTATGTCATATTAGATCTTAGTCTTGCTTATATATGAAATGTGTGTTTTGCTTCATGTGTGTTTTTTTCTTGAGTATGTTTTATGTTTTATTTTTCTCCATCCATCATATGGCTTGATGTATTTTGGAGTTTATGGGGGAAGAGAGGGATTTTCCCTCTCAAACCTCATGGCTTGATGGGAAAGCCATGTAGGTTCTTTTTACTCCCCTCAGATTGTTTGAGATGGGGAAGGTCGTTCATATGGTTTAAACCCCTTCCCTATTCTTGGAGAGGAAACCCAATGGGTTTGAAAATCCTCCCAAGAAGGATTTTGGTGAATGGGTGGAGCAATAAGGAGGGTTTGTTGATTTGGAGGAATAAGGAGGTTGTGAAGATTCTTGTTGTGTGCATCCTATGGTTGGACCACACTTTTGGCACCTTGGATATCTCATCTTCTCTTCCCCATTTTGGAGGGAGAATATGGTTTTCTCCTCCTTTCCTTGTTTGTAAAATTTGGTGTTTTTCTTAGTGTTTGGATTGTCTTGAATGTGAAAATATAATGTTGTTATGTCTCCCTATATCTTGTGCAAAATTTGTGGAAGCTAGCTCTCTCTCCCATGGGCTTGGGGGAGGCTAGCATGTCTTCCAACCTTGGAAAGGCATGTAATGATGCCTAAAGGTGTTGGCATATTCAATACATTATTTATTGGTTAGTTTGGGTACAAAGTGATTACACCTCCTAACCGTTTTCACTATGTATTTATTCACCCCCTCGTACATTCAATAGATCATTCAAACATTATTTTACATTGCTCTTGTGCTAACATTGGTATCAGAGCGTGGAAGTGGGAGTAGCACACCAGAGTAGCGTGGAGGATAAATTCTGTTTGGTGCAAGAGCGTAGACAGCCTTTCAGCCTTTCCTTTTCTCTGCGTGAAGATATGTTTTATATCTGGTGTTGCTGCTCTCCCTGCACGTGTGACGGTCACATGGAGCTCGTCCCAGGCCCCTTCCTGTAAATCCATTGAATGCCCTGCGTGCGACATTATCGAGGATTCGTTTGGAGTTCTTTGCTGGTGCTCCCTCCTGCGTGGAAATCTACAGACCCAGCAACAAAACGTTCAGTTTTGAAACCGTTTTTAAACTTCCTGCATTGAAGATAAGGAACCCTTGGAGGCCCGTGCAGTTATCTGTAAGCTTCCTGATACGATCCAGGAAGATGTCCACAATCTCTTTGCCGATGGTATAATGGCCACGGGAAAAGTTGTTAGCCGCATCTTCTTTTCCACTGAAAAGCCCCTCCCAAAGCAGAGGAATGCCTGGCGCTGGAGCAGAAGAGGTGGGATGTTCAATACGCGGCTGTGCGTGGCACTGAAGGAGATCAGAGTTCCTGTCCCGTTTTGCTATGCGTGGAGGAGAGCAATATTCATCCTAACATTGTCTTCCGTTCTATTTCTGCGTGAAAAGCAAACTATTTTTTTCTGGCATATTTCTTTGTGTGCACAGCGTAGCACAGTACAATTCCCCATTCTACGATGGAAGGGTGAATGAAATTTGGATTTTCATTCATCTCCACAGTTATCTTCGAAGAGAGAGGGGATAACTGTCTTGAAGAAGACAGTTATGAAATATAACCACTTCAAACAAAATGAGAAGACCATACCTGTGCGCAGCAACAACATGGAGAATTCTGTTGTTGTATTTCATGTCTGGCAATGTGGCATCGATCATTAAACTGATCCAAGTCCACCTGCGAGTTATCCCATCAACGACCATTTCTCGGCGTGTGAGGAAACAACAGTGACCAGAAGAGTAAATAGTCAGGCGTGTGAGCGTACTCAGAGGAGGATACCCGTGGTACAAGCCCGCAGTTCAAGAATTCAAAAAGAAGAATCAGTCACCAAAGAGGGAGAAGAGAGCATGTGGCAATGACCACTGACCAACTTATCAGCACTGTGTGGAGTTTGACATGAGTGGCATCGACCACCGAAAACCCAGGTGTGCGTTGGTAGACTCCTTCCCCCAACATCTTCTCAACTGTTGTTCGCAGACCATGCAATACATTAGCAAGCGCATCGTACAAAAGATCAGGAGACATGTGGAATTTGTTTGAATCAAATCGGAACAAAATGAGATTAAGCCCCTTCATTCATTCATCAAATTTTCTATCAAAGATGGACGCGAACAACCAGCCTATGATCCCATGCAACAGTCTGAGAGCATGAAAGTCATGCCTAGAGATGTTAGCAACATTGCAAGCAAGCATAGAGACGTGCCGCATTTGAGAGAACCGAAGAGCATCGGTATCTATCACTCTTAGCTTGATCTCCAAAACTTGCAATCCGAGGACATAATGGACTGAGTCTTGTTCGACATATAGACGGAGAAGAGTTGTGTTGATCCAGATGACAAATGCGAGATTAAATGCCCTCAGGCACATCTGTGGCGCACCACACGAGCTTTTGAGCTCACTTCTTCATCTATTTTTCTACAAACGAGAGCACATCTGTCATAGAGATTCAAGAAAATCCAGGCAAAGTCCTTGTTGCAAGAAGCAAATAGGACATGTCATGACGTAACAAGATGATGAATCTGGGGTAGATTTGTAAAAACAATATATTAAGGGGGGGAATGTTGGCATATTTAATACATTGTTTATTGGTTAGTTTGGGTACAGGCGGTTACACCTCCTAACCGTTTTCACTATGTATTTATTCACCCCCTCGTACATTCAATAGATCATTCAAACATTATTTTACATTGCTCTTGTGCTAACATAGAATGAATGTATTTCTATCATTGGTATCGAGCGCTTATCAAAAGGTTGGGTTGTTAAACAATATTTTTCTCCTTGTGTAGGTTCTTTGAAAGACTCTCAAAGTTGAATCTCAAGTTGAAAGTTGTTTGGAGTTCTTGATATCTTGGCTTCTCCCTTTTGTCTCGAAATTGTGTAAACATCACTCTCATTGTAAACTCATGAATGTGACTATTTGAAAAGTTCCTTGTCTTGTAAAGTATCATCTTTGTGATTTGGAATCACTTGTAAATTTGTGTCACTTTTGTTGAGTAATCTACTTCAAGCTTGTAAAGAAGCTTTGTAATGTGTCTTCTTGAATATTCTAGATATGTTGGAAAAATGGTATTTGGAGCTTAAGTTCATTGGAAAAGAAAGGTTGTAAAATAGTGTTTCCTTTAATATGAACTTGTTGTAACTCATCCTTGAAGGAAAGTTGATTTATTGGAAATATTGTTATTTTTGTTGTTGATCTTCTTCTTGTCAAATCTTGTAACATTATTGAATTGAAAATAAAATACCATTCTTGAAATACATCTCTTCTTGTAATTTTTACAATTTAGTGAATAGAATAAAACTAGTTTTACTCTCTTTCCTTGTTAACTTAATGAAATGGATATAATAAGTTAATCAAGTATGAGCATACCTCCCTCACTAAGTTTTAAGATTATTCAAATATCCTCTCATTTCCTTTGAAATTACTTTGTTACATCCTTGTTATCTCAAAATAGGTAAATCTTTGTTTTAATCCATATTTATTCAAAAAATATACATCAAGTTTCTTACTTCATATATAGGTAACAAAGTAAAATCTATTATTCACAACTTAAGGTAATTTTTTAAATATTTTATATAGTATAAATATATCACAAAAAATAAAATTAATATAATCATATCATATTATATAACTATGTTACCTTTCTTATAAAACCATTTATTAATTTATAAGTTAATATAGTTATATGTCACACTACCATATATTGGTACATATTATATATATATATATATATATATATATATATATATATATATATATATTCAGGAAGGTATGCCTCTATAATAAAATAATCAAATAAAATAACTATGTGGGTATAAAAGAAATGCACAATCTAAGGAGATGACAGTTAGGTCAACATTCAAAAGAGATAATAATATAACAATAATAAGATCCTTCTCATCAAAAGAGAAAATCCATGAATTCATCTCTCCCCTAGCTCCTCCACAACTCGTACATACAAATGAAAAAACAAAACAAAATGAGAAGAGGAATGAAAAAAGAAAAGAAAAGAACATAAAGATGATTAGGTCAAACTTTAGGGCAAGTGTTAAAATCAAGGGCCCAGATGTGATTGATCCTAGGGTTCCTATTTAATCTTACACCCTCTTAAGTCATGGGAATTTAATGGGAATGTGAAATAAAATAAAAGGAGGGTAAGTGGGGACAAATTAATATGAAAGGGGGTGTAAATTTCCCAGTGACCCTAGTATTGTTTAGTAGGGTAAATCAAGATAGTGGAATTAAATAAATAATTAAATCGGGAATTAGGCAAGTAGTTAAATAAATTGGGTAAAACAAATTAATATAAATTAATTATTTAACGAGAAACATTTTGAAGAAAACATTAGTATTAATAGTCCACTTTAAAAAAAAAAACCAAATTTTTTAGTTACATTTCGGTGTGTTTTTCCGAGTGTCCCGGGCGGGGCATTACAAGCTCACCATTGTCTTCATCTTCATTATATTTTCAACATCTAATGTATGTACATCCTAGAAGTAAGTCATAAATGAAAACATCTTGTTCCAGATTGTAGATCTAAAAATAAATAAATTGCCATTTTCTCATCAAGATGTCAAACAAATGATGGTATCACAAGATGTAATTAAAAAATGCTATGAAGGTATAGAATGCAGATTTTAAAAAGTAGAATAAGTTCTTAAAAAAAATCAGATCCCAAAATGATAAAAAAAAAAGGCAACATGTTCTAGAAGTGCTACTAGAGTGAACTCAAGGTCACAACCATACATTATTCTTTTGAAAGGAGTACAATTTTTTGATTTGCGGATAACCTCATTAGTACATAATAAATGAAATATGTCACATTTAAAGATGAAGATTCACACATGAATGAATATGTAAAATAGATGCAGGGAATACAAAACATGTTTCAAAAGCATCATGACAAGCCACAACATTTTACAAAGTTCAGATTTTAAAATCTAGATTGGCAATATACATCATATTCTCAAAATGCGCTTCATTTTTATGCAAACCTCTTTAAAGAGGCAAAGGAATCCAAAGGATTCAGAATTAATAATAGATTTTCAGTTTTTCAATCATTAATTTGCATAGGGAAACAAATTTCAGAATATAGTTTGTGCAAGAGAAGGACAAGGATAACCATGCAATTACAATAATGCTGATTTTTTAAGAAACATAATAGCTAAGTACATACTTAATCATCCATATGCTTTCAAGTATAGATTTATTCATATTCAAAGAGAGTAAATTTTTTTCTAATGAATGAATCAGTTTTCCAGGTAATTAACAAATGTGTTCACACACCTTACTCTTATAATGCAAAGGTTTCCTAGAGAAAAAGAACAGTGCTTTGGGAGAGGGACATATTCATGTACAATAGAGAGTTTATAGTAAGATAAGTCTTCAAAATAAATGATGTTCAAGAAAATAAACTTTAGATCTCAATATGAAAATATTTCACACACCGAGTTAAAGGTTCAATTCTTTTGAAGTAATTTCCAGATTTACAAATTTTATGATCTTCAAAATAGGTGTGGATTTCAGAGTTCATAAGATAAAATAAAGAGTAGATCTACGAAGATGGAAATATTGTTTATCACCAAGTTTAGATATTTAGAAATTGGTACATCTTCATCAATTTTAAGGTTGCATTCAGCAATGAGTTTAAAGAATCATTTAGTAAGATAAAGATTCTACATGTGCACCAACAAATAATCAACACAAGACATAAACTAAATAATGGTTGAAGAAAAACTAAGAAACACACCGTCTTTGTTAAAAGAAAGCATTATCATTATTTTGATAAAGGTGAAAAAAGGGTTAAGGGGACCCTACCCCATACAATAATGGAGAAAGAAGATATAATGTTGAGGAACAACTAAATTTGTCTCTACAGTGGCGCACACTGAAAGTAAACATAAAACACAACCGAACATGAACAAATAACAACAAGACAAAAAGCATGAGAGCTTATCCTTGGGACCCCTTCCCATGGGATCTAAGAAGCATATTAAGAGAATCATTTTCCCTTTCTTCCTTCTATTCACAATAGACCATCCAACAAGGTTCTTGATAAATATACGGCATCAAGGTTGTTTGTGGTGTGGACAATTGATGTTGAGCGAGGAGAGGATGTGAAAATTCTATTGCGATCCGATTATTAATCTCCTATCTTAAAAGATTATTTAACTATCGAAAACTAATTCACACTAATATCGAAAAATAACACAAGCTATAACTTCACTAATAAAAATACGGAAAGAAATGTGTAACACAAAGAACACAATATTTTAAAACAAATTGTCCTAGAAAAACACCTAAGGAAAACCAATTCTATAGATGAGGAATTATATTAACTTCAGAAAATTAAGCGATACAAAGATTCCTTGAATCTTATTAGCGAGAACTACGATAATCTCCCAACTTCTCCGGTGATATTCCCCACTACTATCCCCAGACGCTATCACTGCACCACTTGCTAACTGCTAGAGTGTTTTCTATCACTATAAACTTACAAACTCATTTGCTAGCACTAAAAATGCTTCTCCAAAACTTGTGTTCTCAAAATGCCCAATGACCTCCTTTTATACTACTCTCATTGGTAAACCAACGAGTGAGATTGATTCTCGATCGTAATTAAGATAGATAACAACTTAACAACCATAACAAATAGGTTGAAAAGGTGTCACTAAAAGGAAATCAAAATTAGAGAATAATTAAATACATTCTCAACAATAAGATAACTATTATCTAATCTTAGCAAATGGACGAACAGCTATCCAAGCTAACAAATTAACACTCCCTCTTAGTGAGGAAGTTATTCTGCATGACACCCATCTTATCTCTAAAGAAGATAAATTTTTCCTTCCCCAATGCCTTAGTCAGAATGTCTACTACCTGCTCCTCTGTAGGTATGTATTGTAGCTGAACAATACCTCGTTGTACACAATCCCTGATGAAGTGATACATGATATCTATATGTTTAGACCTATCATGATCTGATGGATTCTCATCTGACTTGATGCAACTACATTTGTCGCGATGTATCGCAGTAGTCTCGACCTTGACGACCAAACAAGGCCACTAGCAACTTTCAAAGCCATATAGCTTCACATGTCGCCATGATAGCTGCAATGTATTACGCTTGATGAACTCAAATCACAGACACGCTTCTGCTGAACAAGAAACAACTCCTAATCCTAAACTGAAACAACACCCTGAAGTGCTCCGTTTCTACATTTATCTGCCTACCCAATACGTGTCGAGGTATAGCCTATCAACTTGATTCCTTCACCTTGAACATATTTGATCCCATACTCACCTGAACCACACAAATAACGCAACACATGCTTGGCATTTGTCGATGCACTCTCTTTAGCTCAACCGTGGCGACTAAAGAGTTTACTACAAATGCTATATCCAACTGGTGTTGACCAAATACATGAGCAAACCAATTAGCAGTGCTTTGTATAAGGTGGGATCTACATCTTTATCCTTAGATGTATCTACCTTCCTCCAATTAGTGATCATAGGTGTAGACATGGCTTTGCAGTCCTCCATCTCGAATCTCTTCAAGATTTCAATGCAAAAATCTCTCCATCTCTCATCGCCACACCTCCATGCCTAGAAAATAGTGCATGAGTCCCAAGTCCTTCATCTCGAACTCTTCTGCAAGGTCCCTCTTGCAATCCTCTATGAGCCCTAGTGCACCTATAAGAAACAAGTCATCTACATATAGAACAAGAATGAGAGCCTCGCCCCCAACCACCAAGTAGTAGAGGTTAGCATTTGCCTCACTCTTCACAAAGCCCATTTTCTGCAAGTATGTATCAATGTGCTCATACCACGCTCTAGGATCTGCTTGAGTCCATACAAGGCTTTCATCAATCTGCACACGTGGGTCTCTTTGTTGTGTGCTACAAAGCCTTCTGGTTGTTCTATGTATACCTCCTCCTTCAATTCACCATTAAGGAATGTTGTCTTGACATCCATTTGATGGATCTGCCATCCCATCTGCATTGCAAATGAGATTACAGCTCATATAGAAGTATACCTAGCCTTACTGGAGCAAATGTCTCCTCATAGTCTATTCCCTCATTCGAGAGAACCCTTTGTCACAAACCTTGCCTTGTATTTCTCGTCTACCATCTACATAGTGCTTTATCTTGAAGATCAACATGATCAACTACTACCCTATCTATTGGTATAGGCACTACCTCCCACACATTATTATGCATTATTGAACTATATTACTCAACCATAGCATCTTGCCATACACGATGTTGTGTGAGCCTCTTGATATTTTTAGAAGGTTCACTATCTACCAACTAGGTGACTAATGCCACATAGTCAATAAAATTAGTGGGTCTTTCCTCTATCTTGTACTCTTCTAGGAGCTCCCACAAACTCCTGAGTATCCCTTTGTGTGTTTTGAACCTCATGGTTCCTGCTACCAACTGTAGAGGATGAAATATCAACCTCTAAATCTTCTAGATGCATATCCTGCTGCACCAGTTGCTCCATACTCTGTGAATCTTCACTACCTGAGTCTATGCTTGTACTAGTAACTATACTTGAGCTTTGCTGCCCTTGACTTGGACTTGGAGCTTTTGTTGGCTGCTCACTTTGATCATCTACTGGAAAATCTCTAGACCTTCTAAACGCTTTGTCCTCCATGAACTTGACATCACATTTGACAATAATTCTTCTAGTCCCTGGAATAAAAATCCTATATGCCTTTGAAGTTTCACTATACCCAACAAGGTACCCCTTCTCTGCAGTCTGATCTAACTTGGTACATGTATCTTCTGGAATATGAAAATATGCCAAACTCCCAAATATCTTGAAGTGACCTACATCTGGCTTCTTCCCTGTGAAAGCTTCCTCTAGTGTCATCTTCCCTAGTACCTTGTGTGGAACCCTATTCTAAATGTAAACTGTTGTACTACACGCCTCTTCCCATAGATAGCAGGGCATGTCCTAGTCATGTAGCATAGCCCTTGCTGCCTCCGATATAGAACAGTTCTTCCTCTCAGCAACTCCATTCTGTTATGGATTGTAAGGAATCATCCACTCTCTTGATTCCTTCTCTGGTACACAAATCTTGGAAGTCATTTCCTTTGTACTTGCCTCCATTATTTGACCGAAGAACCTTTATCTTCCTTCTTGTCAAGTTCTCCACAAGATCCTTGAACTCTTGGAAGCGACTGAAAACCTCATCCTTGGTCTTCAAGAAGTATATCCAGGTCTTCCTGGAGAAATCATCAATAAATGTAACATAGGACACATATCCTCTGAGAGACTTTGTTGACATTGGTCCACATACATTTGAATGTACTAGATCAAGAACACCCTTAGATCTATTGTCACTCCTTGGAAAAGATGCTTTCACAAACTTCCCCAACACACATCCCTTACATACATCATCATGCTTTGTGCTCACCTCTGGAACACCTATCACTGTCTCACGAAGCAATTTAAGTGCTCCATGATGAATATGGCCCATCCTCCTATGCCATAGCTCTCCAAGATCTCTAGGATTACTACTACTCATAAGTGCCTTAGGAGTATCAAACTGTAACCTATAAAGGTGACCACTCCTAACTCCAATAGTTATGGGTGATTTCCAATCCTTGTGCTTAATCAACACATGTGTCCCTCTAAAAAGTACATTATACCCTTTATCCTGAAGAACAGATACAGAAATCAGATTCATACCTAAGCCTGGCACATGCAAGACATCATGAAGTGGAACTATCTTTCCATTCTCCCTCTGAAACTGAACAATCCCTTTCCCAACTGGGTTGAGCTTGGACAAGTTCCCCATAGAAATCTGGATATTGGTGTCCTCCTCCTGAGTAACTGGAGAAGTACTCTCTAACTCTGTCATATGAAATGACGCCCCACTATCTATATACCAAACACACTATGAGGTTGAGCTGACCATACAAGCTATGAGTGCAAACTCATCCTCCAATCTCCTAGAGAGCTCCTCTGCACTTGCTGAAGCTGCCACTTGGTTCTTTCCCTTCTTATCATTCTTCTTCCTTTGTGGGTAATTACTAACATAGTGGCCAAACTCGTGACAACCATAACACTTGACCTTAGACATGTCCTTCTTCTTCTCACTTTGAGAATTTGATCCTTTGCTAAATCCCTTCTTTGCTTTCCCTTTTCCCGCTAAGGGACAACGTTTTCTTGTTCTCCCTCACTTTTCTGACTCTTGTTGGCCCCATTGATAAGACTTAGTCTAAACTCCTCCTGAGTGAAATCAGTCCATAGTCGATCCCAACTCGGTAAGGTGTCTCGTCCACTAACAACTTGAACAAAGACATCCCACTGTTTAGTAAACCCATTTAGGGCTATTCTTACTAGCTCATCATCATCTGGCTTATCTCCAACAACTACTAACTCATCCTTGATGAGTCTAAGCCTGGTGAGGTAACTTGTAACGTCTTCTCCCTTGTTCATCCGGGTATTCTTCAACTTTTCTCTGAGAATCAGCTTTTGGTTAGTGGTAGCATTCTGGTATAGATTCAGAATGGCATCCCACATCTTCTTCATCGTATCTAACTCGGAGATGTGTGGAACAATATGATCCTTGACACCATCAAGGACAATCCTCCTCGCCTTGGCATCCTCTTTCTTATATGTTTTCTGGTACAAGCTGTGTTGCATCTATAGGTACGATTCAACAATGGTAACATAATCCTTTATACCATTCTCTTCCAACAATAAAGAAAGTTTGGCCTTCCAGACACCAAAATTTGAGGCACCATCTAATCTATCCATGATCTCTCAAACCAAATTTGCAAAGCCATCTCAAAGGATAAAAGTAAAAATAATTTAAAGAGATCAAACTAGGTTATAGAAACCCTCAATTTCTTTCCTAGGGGAAAACCTTTTCTACCCTTAACACAACTCTGATACCATGTGAAAATTCTATTGCAGTCACTGATTATTAATCTCCTATCTTAAAAGATTATTTAACTCACATCAAACTAATTCACTGACTAATATCGAAAAATAACACAAGCTACCCAGCTTCACTAATAAATCACGGAAAGAAATCATTATACAGCAATACGGC
>CM031242.1:686761839-686900212 GCA_018340775.1 Taxus wallichiana var. yunnanensis | reverse complement strand
ATCTATTAGTTAATCACCTTTGATTAATTAAACACCCCCAACTCCCATGACTTGTTAAGAATAAATTAAACCCTTCTAAAGTAAGGTTACCTTTTATAAAGAAACCTTATCCATTCCCTAATCATGTTTTACCTTTATCCCACATGTAAAGGGATGAAGTGTTTCCTTTATCCATTGGGCTATATAAGGAGCCCTCCTTCTACCTTTATACACATACATAAACTTCTTAAGAGAGAAATGCAAAGCATATAGCAAAGAGACTGAAGAGCTTGCATTTTTCTTCTTGAGAGGTCACCATTGTTAAGAGCTTATTCTTGCATTCCTTAAAGATCAAACAAGAAATTTTTGATTGTCATTGAGCTAAATAGGTCCATGCATTTTGTTGGTAATTTAGAGAGTAGAGATGTTAAAATAACATGCATAGTTTTGATCTCATGTTTTCAAAGTTATAATGTTAGTTTATATATTGCTTAGTTCTCTATATTGATGGTGTTTATGATTTTAGCATGTGTACTTTGCTTGATGCTAAATCAAATGGAACAAGAACTACCATTTAAAATAGCTCTACAATTTAGCTAAAACAAAGCATAAACACCATCAAAATAGAGAACTAAGCAAGATCTAAACTAACATTATAACTTTGAAAACATGAGATAACAACTATACATGTTATTTTAACATCTCTACTCTCTAGATTACCACAAAAATGCATGGACCTATTTAGCTCCAATGGAAATCAAAAATTGCTTGTTTGATCTTTAAGGAATGCAAGAATAGCTCTTGGAGATGGTGACCTCTCAAGAAGACAAAATGCAAGATCTTAGTCTCTTTGTTAAATGCTTTTCATTTTCTCTCTTAAGAAATTTAGGTGTGTGTATAAAGGTAGAAGGAGGAAGCTCTTATATATAATGGATAAAGGAAACACTTCATCCCTTTGCATGTGGGATAAAGGTAAAACATGATTAGAATGGATAAGGTATTTATAAAAGGTAATCTTACTTTAGAAGGGTTTAAGAACTTTGGACATATTTGTTGACATTATCTAATGTCGTCATCGTAAGCACTTCCACCTCCTTCTATCAAGCCATCGGTGGTTCTTAACCTCTTGCCAAACAAGAGAGCTGAAATAAGTTTTCAAAAGAAAAAGAATCAAAATCAATCAAAAATCAAAAGTTAAAGGCTACAAAGTAAATAAAATCGATATATTACTCTCTCTTGGGGTATTTCCAATAATCTCCATCGGGACTATGGACTCTTGACTAATGGCAATAGAGAAATGTTACGATTAGAATCAAATACATCTCCATCGGGGCTATGGATGTCTTGGCTAGCAATGGAGCAATGTATGGCTATCCTTTCACCATCCATTCACAAAATCACTTTTCAATATAAATCATTCCTACACATTGGCTAGGAGTCTCTTCACTTGTTGTCTATTAAATATTCACTTCAATAGGTAATAAACTCCATGTGAACACATTGGATCTCTATGAGTAGGTAGGATTAGTATGTTACCAAGTGTCTCATTTTGGATCTTATTCAGACTCTTACTCTAGTCCATATCTCATCTTCCGATTTTTTCCTTTGGTTAATCACTTCTTCATCATGAGGCTTCTAAGCTACATTCATATCATTCACATCATTCTTATACTTCATTCAGAACATCCATGTGTATAAGATTACTTGTTTTCCATGTTTGTGGACATGTTTGTCACCTTTCACAAAAAAAATCTTCTCCTTCCTTTCTATCATGTTCTTTTAGGCCAACTTATGTTGGGGGCATCCTTGCTTCTTCCCAGCATTTCATTGGTTTATGTTCATCATCATGTTAAACCTATCCATAATGGCCTTGGGTCCCACTTCTACCTGTGAAGAGTTTACCTTTGAATACTCTCACCTAATCATTGGGGCATTTTTGCATCTTCACCTTTCTGGTACACACGTGGCCTTATGCCCCTGTACATCCCATCTATCACTAGGGGGCATCACACTTCCTTATCTTCCTATACATAGTTTCATAAAACTTTCAACATCAACCAAAACATTCAAATATGTTAGAAAATCATCAAAAACATTCAAATATGTTTGAAAAACTTCTAAAAATTCAAAATCATCCTACAAAACATCACTCTTTGGTTCTCACTTCATGTGTGTGACTTGAGGATCATCTTGATCTACCTCCATCAACAAAAGCTAAGCTACTTACTTCATCTATACTAGGGCACAATGAGTTTTTGATGTACTTGTTTCGTAGTGCACATTGCTTTTCCATTAGACTCAAGTGTCCTCCATTATTCCCCTCGCATGTATCCTTTCTTGGGGCACAATCATCAACCCTCGTCGTTAATTTACACGGTCGTAATTGAAGCTCGATAATAAAAACTTATATTATGTTTCTCCGTTAGTTTAGCTGGTTTACTTTCTCATATTGCATTACATTTTGTATGTTGCATGGAGTTGGGCATCTGCATGGAGTTGGGCATCTTTCACTTTCTCTTATTGCATTGCATTTTGTATGTTGCATGGAGTTAGTGTTTTTCAGCAATGGACAATTGTTTGTAGTATGGATTTTCATGTCATTCTACCTTTGTCGTATGCTTATATTTTTCATAAGGACCAATGATGTAACTCTTATGGTAATATGATGACATCCAAATTGTTCCCGATACTCGGTGGCTAGAGGCTAAGTTCTTCTCTCCCCTCCTCCATATTTCTTATGCATCACTTTCTTCTCACCCCTAATCTTCTATCTCACACCCAAGGCATCCTACCCCTTCCCCATTCTTTTCCTATCTCTCATCTTTTTCGATCATCAATCGGCTTCTTTCATCACCCCATCGACACTCGAGGGGGCATCTATCCCTCCTACTAATTTTCTTCTATCCCTTCAAAATTTTCTTCTACTCTACTATCTTTGAAGTGGCATCACTTATGCCACCCCAAAGAGGGGCAAATGTAGACACCCATAATTACACCCAAGTAATTTAAATACTTAAATTGTGCTAATTCTCTCCTTTCTCACAAATTAGTGACATATTGTCAAAAGCGCTCATATTCCCTCTTATTGTCATTAATTAATTACAATACGCTAATTGATTAAATCACTTATCCATCTAACAACCTAATTAATGACCTTCCGTTAATTAATCACCCCTTATACCTAGACTAATTAATTATTATTAATTAATTAATTAGCTTTCCTTACATTTAACCAATAAATCGATATTTAATTGATTTAATCCCTTTCTAATAGCCTAAATCATACTAATATTCCTTTAATTATCTTCTATAAGCTTACATCTACCTATTAGTTAATCACCTTTGATTAATTAAAACACCCTCAACTCCCATGACTTGCTAAGCATAAATTAAACCCTTCTAAAGTAAAGTTATCTTTCATAAAACAACCTTTTCCATTCCTAATCATATTTTACCTTTATCCCATGTGCAAAGGGATGAAGTGTTTCCTTTATCCATTGGGCTATATAAGGAGTCCTCTTCTACCTTTATACACACACCTAAACTTCTTAGGAGAGAAAATGCAAAGCATATAGCAAAGAGACTAAGAGCTTGCATTTTGTCTTCTTGAGAGGTCACCATTGTTAAGAGCTAAGCTTCCTATTCTTGCATTCTTTAAGGATCAAACAAGCAATTTTTGATTTCCATTGGAGCTAAATAGGTCCATGTATTTTGTTGGTAATCTAGGAGAGTAGATATTTTTAAATAGCATGCTAGTTTTGATCTTATGTTTTCAAAGTTATAATGTTAGTTTAGATCTTGTTTAGCTCTTTATCTTGATGGTGCTTATGCTTTGTTTTAGCTAGATTGTAGAACTATTTTAGGTGGTAGTTCTTGCTCCATTTGATTTAGCATTAAGCAAAGTACACATGCACACACCGGTGTTAGCCCTTTCCTTGAGGTTCAAATTACTGCAATGGTTAAGTAGCTAGAAAAACTATCTACGAACTTAGCAAATGAGACTTGCAGTGGTCTATGGTGCATGGATTGTGAGTTAGAGGGGCACACAAAGGACAATTTTCCTTGAAGGTTGGTACATGCCATGACGGTGGACTGTGAGATTTTCCACATGGATCATGATGCAAGAAGGTGTCCACTACTGCAATGCATAATCCATAAGAATGTGTCTTGTTATTGCAAGATATGTACCTCTATGACCCATGACACCAAGAATTGTAGGTTGATTGACCAGATACATGATGCCATTGATCTTGGAGTGTGCTAGAATAACCTTGTAAGCAATTCCAAGGATGATGATCACCGTTATGAAGGGCACATGGAAGAAGAGGTTTCCATGAGGAGGATTTCCTGGTCATGACATCCATGGAGGAAGAAATGAGTTCCCGCGAGGAAACTGTTACAATTGTGTGTTTACAGAGTATTATAAGCATGAGTGTCTAATATATTCCCGTAATGCTCATGGTGTAGAAAGAAACATAAGTATGAGGAGTTCCCTGAGCTATTTGAGCACATGATCCAACAACAGTACCGAAAGAAAAAGGTGTTGGGATGGTAAGCATAAAGAAGGTTGAATCACAGTGGATGCCTAGAGTGACACGTGAGTCAGACTAGAACCTATACTAGTGACAATGCGAGTGGAGGCCACGCGTGCCAGGAGATACCAAGAAAAATAACAATAGTTACTGAGGAAGAAGTGGTACATGGAAATTATCCAAACCTTTCTCATCAAAAGGAGGTGTATCAAGAAACCATGGATGTAATTCAAGTCTACAAGGAGAGATCTAGTGTCTGAAGGAGCAATCAAGGAAGTTAGAGCAAAGGAAGAATTTTGAGGCTCTGCAGAAGGATCTGGATGAGGTTAGGGAAGTATGCAGATGTTACATTAAGATGATATCATTCCGTTCTAGGATAATGATTATAGGAGAAGGTACCATGCACTGGAGGAGAGTGTGAGAGGTAGGTTTTTCATGCTAACCTTCCTCCCCATAGTCTTGACTATGACAAAGAGATAAATTTGAATGTTGTTGTAGATGGTTGGGTTCTAAGCAATATTTTGATTGACATGGGTGTAGAGGTCAATTTTCTCACTCTAGATGCTTGGAATTAAATGGGAATTCCCCCATTATAACCATCTTGGAATGTGTTGTATATGGAAAACAAGAAGAAGGAAATTCCCACTGGTGTCCGTATGATAGAAAATCAACACGTGACCTTCTTCGCACTTGACCTCCCAAGGTCATGCTGAGACATCGACATGGAATTGAAATGTAAGTGAAAGTGATGGTAAAGATCAAGATAATTAGGCAACCTTATTTCCTTGACACGCAATCTGGAATATGTGAATCTAAGGCAAAGAATGCTCTCCTAACCTAAAGGGGTGTGATGGTATGGTTTATTATGATAGCTATTCAGAGACTCCAATTGATGTCTAGTTCTTCTGAGATTCAATTGAGTGGTTGCAAAATACATGGAAAGTAACCTCAAGGTGCCACGTATGGGTTTCCCTAGGAAAGGGCATGGAAGTGAAGTCAAGAGGTGTAGCAGAGCTACATGAACTATGGGTGATTTTGGTCTTGTCTAGAAAGTCTTAGCCTAATCGGTGATATATTCAAAAATGAAATTTGTGTAATAATATCAGTGGAAGCGGTGAAGATATGATCACCAATGTGCATAAACTAGTGTCAATATCTAGTTTACATTGGTAGGCCCATTGGG
Source organism: Taxus wallichiana var. yunnanensis (assembly GCA_018340775.1). Classification (NCBI taxonomy): domain Eukaryota; kingdom Viridiplantae; phylum Streptophyta; class Pinopsida; order Cupressales; family Taxaceae; genus Taxus; species Taxus wallichiana. The sequence continues at coordinate 686,894,518 of CM031242.1, read as the reverse complement.
TTGCGGACACTCATGTGGATCACAACCAAAGACTCGTTCAGTGAGGCCCTTATGTATCATGCATGCAATCAAACCCTATTCACGAGAGAAGTCCAAAATTCATAGGTTTGATTATCGGTGATATTTAGTGTATCAAACTATCCTATTTTCTCGAAGTGTATGTTGCGGTGTGTAAAGAATATTGTTAAATGCAAGCTTGTGTCAATGTCGATTATTATCTAGCTCCATTGGGTTGTGGAACCGAGGAGATCACAACCGTAAGTGTTTTCTATTATGTACCATTGATGGTAATGCAAGATGAACTATTTTCTTTCGGTAAAAAAAAAATCTATCAAAGGAAATCTAACCTATGTTTTGGTGTTTTCTCAATATATCCGAATAAAGAAATAAAACAAGCTAATCTATGGAAAGTAAATGTTTTTTTTCTTTTCTAACTTTTCATACAATGCATCTAATCTAACAATCAAATTAAATACAAACAATTAGCCGGATGTAGCTAACTATTTGTGCAGATGTGTGAATGTAAATATAAAAAAAAGGTCTATTCTAACTCAATCAAAATCCTTCCAACCCTACCTCAAGTGAAGAAAAAATCATAGCCATAACGCCGATGAGCTATTGTTCCCCATAGCTTCCCCGGTAATATTGAAGAGACAACTTCCTATTGATTTGATCTACTTGAAATTATCTAGCTAATTGGAATGAATCTGTTTCTCTACTCTATTTGATATGTAATTGAAATTAACAATTCTTAATTGACAATTAGATAAACAAAGAAAAAACAAATACACAACTCCAACTTGGAAGAGCAAGAACCTTAGCAAATCTAGTAGTATCAATATCTATCCCCTCAGTTCTTTCTTTTCTTTCTCTTAGTGTTCATGTGAGTCCAAAGGATTGGGAATGCAAAGAAAAACAACAAGAGGATGGTACTTTAGCAATGGAAGCTTGGAAGAAATTGGACGCAATGCAAGTAGAAGAGAGATAACACAAGAGATCTAGCTTGGCTATGCAATTCCTAGCAAGATTATGGTAGAAAAATGATATAAGATACACAAAATTCTCAGCCCTTTGCTTGAATACAAGCATGGTATATATACTGAATGGAGGCTAGGAGGTTACTTCATGCATAAGGCAAGAAGGAGGAGTTCCAACCAATTAAATCTATTTAAAAATAGGAGGAAGGAGAACCAAGAAATCAAAGCTAATTTTAGCCAATTCAGCTCATGGATGCATGCAAAAAGCAAATTTAAGTGAACCGTTGCATGTTTAAAACATGCGTGAAGAATCTGGAAAAAGCGGATAGGACCGCCACCCTGCCTGGGTGACGGATTGAGAACCGCCACCCAGTGAGGGCGGTGGTCCTGGCACTGAAGTCTAAAACAAGCACAAAGGGAGGCAAGGAGATGGAAAAATGCATGGAAAATTTAAGTAAGGCAATATAGCATACAAATATACACTGCAAATGGGTTTTTTGGAGCTCGAACACCTTCTTGAAAGGATTTTGAATCATCATTAGGGACTTTTGTAATTTTTTTCCCAAAAATGTAGCATGTGCAATTTTGGGTGCGTACATATTTCCCCCTTGGAGAAGTGTCTTATCCATGAAAATGCGTAAAACATAGAGTCCGAGTATGGCATTCATGAAATGGGGAGTTAGAAGCTATACCTAACATGCCCATGTGTCAAAATATCATCATCCAAGCTCCTGCTTCTATAAGCGAGGAGGAGAGAATCAAGTGCAGATAGATAAAATATTTGAAAATAAACACTAAACCAAAATGACAAGAGGACTTACCATCTGCGTGAGGATGTAGAAATATACCTATGCCAATGCTCCAGCCATGTAAAGATATACACTCAAAATGAGTTTAAAATAATATATATATCGAAACAAACTCATTTTTCAATTCATTTGTGCGTTGTTGATTTGGTGAATTTGGAGCTTTGGAGATACATTGACCATTTCTGATGCGGATACAACCGAAATGACCATTGCGAGATAATGATCATGCCTCCATGAGCGGGAAATCAACCAATATATTCCCAGGTTACTTATTTCCTCTTTTGTCTTTTTGTACCCTAGATGTTAAAATTTTGAAAAGTTCACCTAGGGGGGACATTTTCAAATTTTCTTATTTCAAATGAGTTCTTAGGTGGGCGCCCATAGGGCATTCTTTTATTTTGCTAGAAATGGTCATTTTTTCATTTTTGGGCATTTTTGGGGTTAAGGGCACGTTTTGGGAAATTGGGTCAGGACAGCCACCCAAGACAGGGTGGTGGTCATGGGACCACCTCCTTGACAAGGCGGCGGCCCTGGAACCACCGCCCTGCACTAGGTGACGGTTCTGAACAAAATGTCTAAAATGCACCTTAACTTACATTTTTTTACGTGTTTTCAATATTTTCCTATGTTTTTGATGAGCTTATCATGTGATGTACATTAATAACTTTCTCTTTTATAATGTTTTTGTGAATGCAAAAGAAGGTGTAATACATACGCTAGAGCATAGAGAGAGTGTGATTTGCTCTTAAGGATTCTAGATCAGCTCTCCTAGGGTGAGATGGATCTCCTATAAGCGAGTGAGCATGCGGCGGATAGCATGGGTGCCCCGTGTCACTCCTTCTAGTCACATTATGAAGGATGCAATGTGTTCATCGGGGTGTACTTTGCCATCTCCTCTAAACTTGGGGAAGTTCTTTCGGTTACCTCTAGGTAACTCATGCAGTTTGAAAGGGCCGAGTAGGGCCGGGGCCCGACATGTTTGACCCCATGGCAATTGTGCTGCCATTCTTGGAAATACGGCTTGGAGGGGAACTTTAACACCAGCGGATCAAAGCTCGTAGATTGGGACTAGCGAGGCTCACGAAGGAATACCACCCGTAGGACTTCTATCTTGAGCAGGTGGAGTGCTCGTCGAGCGAGTTCTTCTATTTGAAGGAAAGGAAAACCTGTTGCTCAAAAGTGGCGAGAATCTTCAATACCAAGGGTCCTTCTCCCTCGAGTGAAAGCAGCGAATAACGCGAGATCGAAAGGATGATCGAAAAATTGCAATCTTGGAATGCGATTTTCCCCAGCGGAGTCGCCAAAAACTGTTGGTCGTCAGATAGGACTTTTTAGAAGAGCAACAGTCAGGGGACAAGAAGTCCCTCCTCTTTAATGGGAGAGGTTCCCTTATTCTGAAACGAACTTATTTACAAATGTACAGAACATTGTTTTATGGTTAAACTTGGATATTACGAAAGTGCTTTCCACAAGGATCATCAGTTACACAAGGACTGAGGAAAGGGAATAAGAAGATGAGCAGAATAGCAACCTTCAGAATTATAGATAGCAGAATAATTCTTCGTGTATGCGAAGCTTCAAAGGATTTAAGACAAGATCATTTGCGTTGGCTGAATGAGATTAAATTCAAAGACACAAAGTTCCCTAAATAACCTTCTTCAGATTTATTAATCAAGGACACAAAGTTCCTTCTTGGTTATACAAGATCAATGTATTGGCAAAACTGAACAGTATGCAATCAGAGAGACTAACGAGTTAAGAACAAAATGATCTTCACAATATTAAAGGAAAACACAGAGATAACGAGAATCAGATAGACAAAGAATGAAAAGCCCTTTTGTATTGATTTCTTTAAGATCTATTTACACTTTCAGCAAATATTCCAAGTTCTTCCTCCTTTTCAAAATGGCGTGGAAAGGCCATTATATAACTTACTGAAGTCGGTTACTCTTCGTAACCGTTTCTTTTAACTAAAGAATAGTTAAGGACCGCCAAGTGAATCTGATACCTGCGATTACAAAGAATACGAAAAGAAAGGGAAGAAGAGGAAAGAAAGGAGAAGGAGACAGGTGGCCGGTTACTGGGAGGGACCCACTGTCTTCAGAATCCGCTGCCTAAACTTCTTCAATGACTCAACTATATCTCTGCCACGAGGGACCGAGCGTGTTGGCTGCGGTAGGCGAGTCCAAAATCCCGAGACATTTCTCCATCTCTTTATCAAACTCGACGTGAGTATGATAATCTTTGTTTACTTCTTGATAGCGGACTAAAGAGAACAAATTTCCTTCATCTTTTCCTTAGAGATGGAGCTTTCCTTGAATAGATGATCTTTGACAAAAGCTCGGCGAGCTTTGATTTCTTGCAAGGACAAGGAAGCACCGAGTTTTCATCTTGAAGATGACAATGCATATCTTTAAAAGCGGCATTGGAAGGTGTCTTGAAAGCTTCTCCCTTACGCAACTTGTTCTTCATTTCTCCCAATGCTTCCTCCAAGACTTTGATTTTCCACTCTGGCTTGTAGACCCGAGTTTTGATAGATTGTCTTTGGCATCATCGAAAATCTTGTTCGCGATGTAAGATGTTCTCATCTTATCGTCCCATGAGGCGAAGGTCTCTGATCAACCGCTCGAGTTTAAGCTCTTTATCCATAACCCCATAGTAGAGGATAGCTTACGTGGTAAATTGTCTACCTTTCCATGTAGTTTAAAAGCTTCATCGATGAAGTTTAGCCCACAACAAGCATGTCATCCACCATCGCTTGAATAGCTCGGCCATAGACGGCAGAATACTTGTGCATATCTTTGATACTTTGCACTTCATCTTGGCTTAGAATTACGGGAGGCGGTAGAGTAGTCAAGGGGTGGGGTCCAAAACTTTGTCCTTAGACAAGAGTGACTTGATAAAACTTGTGAGAACTTGGGCTTGTTCTTCCAGCTGTTCAATAGTCTGCTGCCCTTTCTCTACCCTTCCAATGACTCTTGTGACTGTTTCCTGGAGGTTGTGAATTTCACCTTCAGGAGTAGACTCTCCCATAGGGATCCTTGAAAGCTCTAAGTCAAATGTCAGCAAGTCTGATTCTGATTTGTCTACTGTAGGCTTAGCAATCTCCAAGAATTGCTGACCTTGGGCATCAGACACAATTCTGGAGGTGGTTCTGGCTTTCTTGGCACGAGAAGGAGTGGTGCCCAACAAGGCTGCTACAGCATCAAAATTTGGTCCCAAGCTTTGAGAGGAGGATTTCCTCTTCCTTTTGTCGACCAGAGGTTGCACCCAAGCAAAAGAGGAAGAAGAATCTGCAGGAGGGGCAAGGGGACCAAGAGATGAGGAGCTCATGACACTCGAGTCTGCAACGAATTGTTGACTCAAGGTGAGGCGTGAGTAGAAACACTTTGGAGGCAATGGAAGTAGAAGAATCAATAGCACTTTCGGAAGCTCGGTGCTCTGGACCTCTTTGTTCTTATCTCTTTGGATTTTCGGGAACATTTGCGGGAGTTGGTATCTCGCTTTCTTCACTTTCACCGAGAACAATGATGTTCTCTGGCCCTATAAGCTGCAACTCTGCCGTTTTCTTGGAGGATCGTTCTCTGCAGGTTCCTTCTTTACCTCTTTGAGTTTCTTCTGTATACAGGTAGATGGAGGAGTAGATTCTACAGTCCCCGAGTGTTGAGGCGGGAGGGGTTTTCACGGTGTTCCGGACTGCAGGCGATGCCTCTCTTATGGGTGTCGAATCATCCTTGGAGCTAGATTCTCTGAGTGCCTCTTGAATTCTCGGATCTTCTTACCGAACCCAGACCTAGTCTGATTAAGATTGGAGCAAGAATCTCGGCGAGATCATCTCTCTCTTTCTTGTTCCAATCCAGGTCTTCCCGGGGGGTGTGCTTAATCACATTTTCATACTCATAAGAGTATAGATCGAATTGTCATCCTGAAGACCTTCGAACTTGGTACAGATCGAGTTCTTGGATCGGTGCGGGAGAACCTGCCTGATGCCTTCTTCCGGCTTCAAATCATCTGCACGATCATTGCCCGGTAGTCTTACGTATCGCCTATGATGATAGACTATCTTGATGTTACATTCATGAACTTCTTCAAGTCAAAAGCAGGTTCTTGGCTTGAAGAAATGAAACATGATAGGGACAGGGCTCTTTCATGTTACGAGCATCCAGGAGAGCTTTTTGCATGTGTAATTTCCCGAGAGATGGGAAAGTGCAAGCCGAAATCTTCTTGTCTCTGCAAGTTCATGTAACTTGTCTAGTTGCTGCATATTTCAATCAAATCCATTTTGTCATTGCGAGAACATGGGAAGCCGCGAGAGGAGTGCTTTCATGCAATGGCTTTGATATAGGAAAATTTCACGAATTGAATGAAATAGGCTCCATCACTGCGATATCGGGTTCATGGCTTCATCTCGAAAACCTTCTAGCGATATCACCTTTGAGCAATCGACCACGTACATGGTGAAAGCATCATTGACCCTTACGAAATTCCGGTTCTTTGGTCTCCAAGGTGAAGCTGCGGGCAATGGCATACTGCTTGGATCAGTTTGTGTGCATCTATATAGGAGAAACCAAACCCTTTGCACGGATCTTTGCTAGGGTATACATCAAATATGAAGTCATATAGAACTTCTTTGTTTGCTTCGGATGTTGGATAGCTACTCGGCCAAATTCATGCGATGATCTCTACCCAGTTGATATTTTGTGTTCCCTGGCACACCATGCTTTGATGGCGAGGCACATCCGAAATGAAACTCATTGGTGGAGGGCAAACCCATAACTTGAGCCAGCGGATTATGAAGTCCTGCGGTTCTTCGTTGAAATCTACTCGGAAGAGGGTTTTGGTTAGGCGAGAAGCATCTTTCTTAGGGTTCTTCAACAAAGACTTCGCCACTCGCGCCTTGTATTTGTCACTTGTCTTGGTCGAACATAGCTGTGCTTGATCCGGGAGGCAGCCCATAGCATTGTCCATCTCCGAATTCTCGGAGCAGCAGCACATAGCGCGAGCGTCGGCTTAGCGATGAGTTCCCCATGTACATTTGTCAATTCGCTAGAATCGGGGTCGAAGTGAGCTCCACATGAAAGCAACGTATCGGCAAGCCTTTGTCTTGAGATTGGGAATCCTCCGTAGCTAAACCACTATCATTAATCATCATGCCATTGGTGTAGGGTTTGCATCTGTCATTCTTGCCCAAAATCACCAAAGTCGAGATGGCGAGCTTATTTTGTCCCCTATATTGCTAATCTGGCGATTCAAGCGGAGAAATTTGCTCTGTCCACGGAACTTGATCTTCATAGTGATAGTCTCGAGCTGCAACCTAGACTTACGGAAGGAATTTGCAAATGGAGGGGGAATCGCGCGAGTTTTCAAATGACGAGGTTCGAGCAAAAGATAGCATAAAGCAATGCGAAAATGCAAAGGGAATGCTCGTTATATAGCCGTTTGGAGAGAAATGACTTTAATGCGCATTGAATACCCACCACCAATTTGAAAAAGCATCATACTCGGAGTGAGCGGGAAAAACTAAGTGTGAATGATCTAGAGTACGCTTGGGGCGAGTGAGACGCGAATGCGCGAAACACGCTCTGTGGCTCGGCCGAGTTTGGGCGAAAGCAGGAGAGGGCCTGAAATGCATTTGGGACAAATGGGACGAAAATGTGTGAAGTACGCGATTGGTGTTTCGGCTGAAATTGGAACAAAGGGCCCGTTTGGACTTGGGACATTTGGGACAAAAAGTTCAGAAATGTACTGCGACTTGACCGGCTCGGCCCGAAATTGGAAAGCTCGCACTTTTAACTTTGGGACATTTGGGACGGGAAAGTCACGAAATGAAGTCACGCGGGAAGGATGATTCGGCCGAAATTGGAACAACACGCAAAATAGGTTTTGGGACGGTTGGGACAAAATTTTCCAACGGGCTGAAAATGGGACACAGGATTTCGGTCGGTTGGGTAGCAGAGTGCACTTTTGTACTTGGGGCCAGGATGGGACAAAAGTTCCGACAGGCCCGAAAATCACACACAATGACCCAAAACACAGATTTTTTCTGAGTTTCACGACTTAGGCATTTTGAGAGGAAAACACTTAAACTCAAAATTTTGGAAATTTACTCTTATCAGAGCGGGAAATTTTGAGTAGACAACAGCTGGCTCCTTCTGGGGATGACTTGGTATAAATTCATGGAATGAGACAAGGCAAGAACTTAGATAACTCGGTGAAGCAGACCAGTGCCTTATCCATTGGGCAAAGGAGTCAAAAACAAACCAACACAGAGGGCAACACAAACAACAACAGAAGGGAAACACACCGAAAGCAGAAAAGCAAAAACAACTTGTACAGAATATACAAAGGGGACTCCCTAGTCACCTAGGACTTGAACAACTTCAAATACTGCCCACTATAAGGAAGTGGGAGGGGGGAACCATCCATGTAATCAAGATAGAAAGAGTTCTTACCAGCAAAGTGTCTTATCTTGAATGGTCCGAGCCATAGTGAATCAAATTTTCCATGGCTGCCACGAGGTTCATGTCTTTTGTCCCATAACAGCACGGTATCTCCAACTTGGAACTCCCTGAACTTAGCTTTCTTGTCAAACAGAACCTTTACCTTCTGCTGGTGAGCAGATATCCTGTCAGCAACCTCCAATCTATCCTCGTTCAGTTTGTGCAGGTACATGATTCTTTTATCCAGAGCATCACTGAAACTAGTATCCTCAATGGCCTTCATCGGAGTGCGAGGTTGGCGGTTCAACATCACTGGCAATTGAGCTTCCACCCCATACACCACTTGAAAAGGAGACATTCCAATGGCTCTTTTAGGTGTGATCCTATCTTGCCCAAAGAGCATCATAAAGCTTCTTATGCGGGTTTTGAGATTCATTGACCAACTTCCTTATGATAGTCACCGATTTTTGTTGGTGGATTACGCTTGTCCATTTCCACTGGGGTAATAATCGAAGAATGAGCGAGAGAGATGCCATACCCGTGGCAAAATCCATTATCTCGGTTGAGGAAAAGTTCGAAGCATTATGCATTCTACAATCTTGTTAGGTACACCATACCTTACCAAGATGTTCTCTTTGATGAAGTTGCATACTGACTTTAGAAGTAGTGCTCTTGGTGGAATAGCTTCCACCCATTTGGTGAAGTAGTCGATGGCGATTAGCACATGCGTGTGACCAGCACTAGAAGCGGGGTTCGATGCACCAATGAAGTCTAGGCCCCACTTTGCTGAAATGGTTCCTCAATCACAACCGGCTTGAGAGGTAAAGATGCCAATTTAGGTCTTCCCACAAAGGTCTGACAAGCTTCACATTTATCTACCCACTTGGATGCATCTCTGAACAAAGAAGGCCAGTAATATCCTCCCTAGTATCTTGTGGTGTGGATTTGTTGATGAATAGTGCCCTCCACATGCTTGATCATGGAAAGCCGAGAGAAACTTTCTCTGCTGCTCCTTGTCCACACACTTGAAAAATCTCCCATCTAAACCACGCTTGAACAAGGCATTTTCCCACAAGTACATATGCGCTGATCTCAATTTACTAGTCCTCTTTTCCTTGGTAGTTAAATGAGAGGGCATTCCCCATAGGTGAGAAAATGGGCAATGTCGAAATACCATTCATCGGCCGAACTAAGGAATAGAAAAAGATAGGAATGTCGACTTTCTCCTCCAGCAGTCATGTTTGGCTCCTTGGCAGATGAGCTCACAAGACCCCTTCCACGAACCAGCTTGGTTGGTTTGATATCAATGTCATACTCTGGACTTTAGCCACCCGGTTTCCTCTCTTGGACCCAAATTCTTGCTGTGTAAGAATTGACTTAACATCGTATCTAGAACCAACACCATAGAGTGAGAGTTGAGGATATAGAAAGAAGGCTGACAGCGGCTTTGACTCTTTGCAAAGCATGCTTCTCCATCATGGTGTATTTCAGCTCATGATTCTTCAGGATATAGCTCATGAAGGCAATTTGTAGCTCATGTCCATCAGAGTCTTCTTGGGTTAAGACAGCAGCCAGGGTATTGTCTGTAGCATAGCAATAGATGATGAAATCTTTGCTTTGAAATCGGGGCCAGAGCCAAAACTGGAGTTTCAGCAATAGCTTTCTTGATACCCTCAAAGGATTCCTTTCCTTCAGAAGACCAACCAAATGCTTGCTTTTCTTTCATCATCTGAGAGATGTTCAAAGTTAATTCAGCAAAATCGGGGATGAATCTTCTTAAAAAATTGATCTTACCGAAAAAGGAATGCACGCCTTTTTTACTGGTTGGGAGAGGAATCTGCTGGATGGCTTGAACTCGTTCAGGATCAATCTTAATACCATCCTTTGAGACAATGTGCCCTAATAGTTTTCCTTCTGTAACACAGAAGACAGATTTTTTAGGATTTAAAGAAATCCCATGCTCTCGGCATCTCTGCAGAACTGTTTCCAGGTGGTCGAAGTGATCTGCTCTTGTCTTTGAAAACACTGTCAGGTCATCAAGGTATATGACGATACATTTCCCTTTCAAGCTTCCAAAAGCCAAATCCATAGCTCTCTGGAAAGTGGCACCAGCATTAATCAGCCCAAAAGGCATTCTCTTGTAGGCAAAGGTACCCCAAGGAGTGGTGAAGGCTGTCTTGTGTTGATCTGCAGTATCAACCTCTACCTGATTGTATCCCGAGAACCCATCAAGCATAGATAACATTTCAGATCCACATTCTTGCTTGCAATATTTGATCCATCATAGGCAGAGGGTAGTTATCTTTCAGAGAAGCCTGATTCAGGTTCTTGAAATCAACACAGATGCGGATCTCACCATTCTTCTTCCTAACAGGCACAATGTTTGCAATCCATGTTGAATGGTGAATGGGAAAAATGATTTTAGCCTTCAACAATTTCTGAATCTCCTGAAATATAGTGTCGGCTATTTTGGGATTATACTGCCTTTGTTTCTGCTTGAAAGGCTTGATTCCTGGTTTGAGAGGGATAGAGTGCTGCATGTCTTTTGGCTTGAAGGCTTTTAGATCCTCATAAGAATATGCAAGAACATCTTTATACTTCCTTAGAAGATCAATTGCTCTTCTCCTCTCATCGGTTGTGCAACATTTCCCGATATTTACCAGCTTGGGATCAGTAGAACTCCCTATATCAATCTTATCATACTCAGCTGATTCTGAGGTCCAGTAGAAGCTTTAGATTTTACATATCTGTCATGTTTATCAAACAACTCCTCCAAACTCACCAAACCTTTGGGAATCTTGTTTCCTTTGAGTTTAATGCACCCTTCCTGATCTGTTTCTTCTCCTTGGATAACAGTTGGTGGAGAGGACACACTCTCATGAGGCAGGTTGTCACTTCCCTCAAAATACAGTTGCTCGAAATTCCCCTTGAGTTCCAGGAAGGAAAGCAAATGCTGGTCATCGTTGAAAACTTGCCAATTATTAGTATTTTCAGGAACACTAGTCCGGTGGACCATTTCAATAGTGAACTTATCCTGAGAGAATTCAGGATGGGGAATTAGTAATGACCACGAGGCGACCCGGTGAATCAGCCTGCTTGTTCTTTTCTCTGGGTATTGCTTGAATAGAGAAGGCATCGAGGAATTCAATTGAATCCCAAACCCGATTCCGGTAATGCTTGACCTCCCATTTTTACCGAAAAATGCTTCGACTTGCTTCACAATCAGCTCTTCTGCATCACCACGAGCCGAGAAGATTTTTACACCTCGTTCTTTGGCCACTTGCGGTCAAGAATGAGAGCCTCATACTCTATTTGTATTGTTAGTGTTTTCGAACCGCAACTTAAATGAAAAAGGGTGTAGGCAGCCTTCGGTGATACTAGCGAGGACACCAGGCTCGAGAACTGACCAAGGAACAACTTCCATCAAATTCTAAAATCCAAACACCATTGGGATCTTTGGGTGATAATTTGGAGGGTTGGATTTCATCGAGACGAGAATCATGTAATTACCATGACCGATGTCTTCATAGAGTATTTGTGCCTTAGGATCATCTCTGCTTTCTCGCATAATATACTCGATCAAGCTTCTCGAGGAGTAACTTCTTCATTTGTTCGTTGGCGGGTATGAGGGCATGTGACCAATCCATTTGAATCTCCCCACCCACATCTTCTGAAGTTACGACTTAGCAACATTTCGTAAGAAGGAGGAATGTCTCTTTCTACTAGGATGGTAGCCAAGACTTTCTTTTCAGGTAAAGCAGCAAAAGCCACTTGTGCATCTTTAATCCTTCCAACCAAAGGTACTTCCTTACTTTCCATGGAGTAGCAAGATCCATAAGTACGAGTAAGGGTCAAGCCTAAAGCATGAGCTACCTTAGCAGGCATCACATTATCTGAGGCTCGAGAATCTATGACACAGTTACTGAGCCTATGGCCAGCTATAAGAAGTGTTACATAAAAAGGCTTGATTTTGTCACCAGGCGAGGTGACAGCAGCTACCAGACTAGGCTGTGGTATAGAAGGAGGAGTGGGCAAAAGGCCTTTAGAGGTGGTCTTGGAATGGGAATTTACAAATTGGATCATCTTGGCAAAAGCTTTGGGATGGGTTTGGTAGTATTCAGCTTCTGAAATTTGAACCTTGGTCCTTTTTAGGTGATCCACAATATCAAAGGATCCAGAGGTGGATGGGCCATCATCATTTGAAATTCTAGGCTTATCAACCTTAGGAGAAAAAGAAGAAGAAGCAACTTTGGTAGAAGGATTGACAAGTGCTTACCTTTTGGTGCGGATGAGGAAGGGATAGGAGATCCTCTTCTCGGCAATTACAGGAATAGTTCTTTGGCTTCCTTAGATTTCTTCATGGGCACGTGTTACTTTCTCATACGCCTCAAATGCGTTCTTGAGTCATGACAGCAAATGATTCACTGTTCATATCTGCTACCACTTCATCATAGTTATCTCCATCATCAGTGCCTTCGGTGGTAAAGAAATTAACCCGAGATCCTTCGAGTTCTTCCGCCTCATCATCAAATTCCTCCAGGAATTCCTCACGAGCTTCATCGTCCACATCATCATCGGGCTCTTCAACTTCACGAGTTGCATTCACGGGGAACTTTGGCAGGGAGGGCCTTCAAGTGCTAGCCTTGTGTGAGGAGCGGAAAAGCGATTTCGGGCTGAAAATTTCTTCTTGGAACATCTGCGTCACGGGGCATCTGGGCCAATTGTTTCTTTATAGCTACTAGATCATTTGCAAGTTTCTGGACTAATGGATCAGTATTGGGTCTAGAGGTGGAAGAGGAAGAAGCGAGCAGATTTAGATTTGGGAGGATCTCTCTTGAACTTCCCGACATGATCGAGGTCATCCTCGACACTAACAAAGCCTTGATCCGAGAATTAACGTTCAAGATTAGCCCTTCTTAGAGCATAACCGACCTTGGGCGTTTGAGCATTTAGAAAGAAACATTTTTGAATTTGATCAACCTGTCCGAGTATTTACGAATTTTGTTGATCGATCTGTTGAACCGAGCCACAAATTCTCTCATGGGTTACGATGGATCTTTCTTTATACGAGAAATTTGGGCAAGCGGTGCATGCACATCTTCTGCCCGGCAAAGCGGCTTTGAACCGAGTTCTCATTGTATTCCGATCGGTGATGGCGCCAAATTTGAAGGTGATAGAACCCGATCGAAGCATAATCTGTAACGTCTCAACGAGCGGCCTTGCGAGACGTCTTCATGTTCAACTCCCAAGACTCCACATGCAACTATGAAGGCTGCAATGTGTTCATCGAGAGTGTACTTTGCCATCTCCTCTAAACTTGGGGAAGTTCTTTCGGTTACCTCTAGGTAACTCATGCAAAGGCGAGTAAGGGCCGAGGGCCCGACACGTTGACCCCATGGCAATTGTGCCGCCATTCTTGGAAATACGGCTTGGAGGGAACTTTAACACCAGCGAGATCAAAGTTCATAGATGGGACTAGCGAGGCTCTGAAGGAATACCACCCGTAGGACTTCTATCTTGAGCAGGCAGAGTGCTCGTCGAGCGAGTTCTTCTATTTGAAGGAAAGGAAAACCTGTTGCTCTAAAAGTGAAACGAGAATCTTCAATACGAAGGTCCTTCTCCCTCGAGTGAAATGCGGAGTCGTCGGATCGAAGGATGATCGAAAAATTGCGATCTTGGAATGCGATTTTCCGCGTAGTCGCCAAAATCTGTTGGTCGTCGGATAGGACTTTTAGAAGAGCAATGCGATCGGGACAAGAAGTCCCTCCTCTTTAATGGGAGAGGTTCCCTTATTCTGAAACGAACTTATTTACAAATGTACGAACATTGTTTTATGGTTAAACTTGGATATTACGAAAGTGCTTTCCCTGAGGATCATCGATTACACAATGACCGAGGAAAGAGAATAAGAAGATGAGCGAGAATAGCAACCTTGAAAATTATAGATAGCGAGAATAATTCTTTGTGTATGCGAAGCTTCAAAGGATTTAAGACAAGATCATTTGCGTTGGCTGAATGAGATTAAATTCAAAGACACAAAGTTCCCTAAATAACCTTCTTCAGATTTATTAATCAAGGACACAAAGTTCCTTCTTGGTTATACAAGATCAATGTATTGGCAAAAGCCCAGGCAGATGCAATCGAGAGAGACTAACGAGTTAAGAACAAAATGATCTTCACAATATTAAAGGAAAACACAGAGATAACGAGAATCAGATAGACAAAGAATGAAAAGCCCTTTTGTATTGATTTCTTTAAGATCTATTTACACTTTCAGCAAATATTCCAAGTTCTTCCTCCTTTTCAAAATGGCGTGGAAAGGCCATTATATAGCTTACAAGTCAGTTACTCTTCGTAACCGTTTCTTTTAACTAAAGAATAGTTAAGGACCACCGGTTACAATACCTTAACTGATTACAAAGAATACGAAAAGAAAGGGAAGAAGAGGAAAGAAAGGAGAAGGAGACAGGTGGCCGGTTACTGGGAGGGACCCACTGTCTTCAGAATCCGCTGCCTAAACTTCTTCAATGACTCAGCTATATCTCTGCCACGAGGGACTGACGTGTTGGCTGCAGACTGAGTCCAAAATCCCAGACATTTCTCCATCTCTTTATCAAACTCGACGTGAGTATGATAATCTTTGTTTGCTTCTTCAATGGCAGACTGAAGAGAACAAATTTCCTTCATCTTTTCCTTAGAGATGGAGCTTTCCTTGAATAGATGATCTTTGACAAAAGCTCTGAACTGAGCTTTGATTTCTTGCAAGGACAAGGAAGCACCAGAGTTTTCATCTTGAAGATGACAATGCATATCTTTGAAAGCAGCAGCTGCCAGTGTCTTGAAAGCTTCTCCCTTACAAGCTTTGTTCTTCATTTCTCCCAGACTTCCTCCAAGACTTTGATTTTCCACTCTCTGTTGTAGACCCGGGATTTTGATAGATTGTCTTTGGCATCATCAAAAATCTTGTTCACCAAATAAGATGTTCTCATCATCTGTCCCATGAGGCGAAGGTCTACAATGCAAGCGCTCCAGAGTTTAAGCTCTTTATCCATAACCCCAATAGTAGAGGATAGCTTCTCATTGCAAAATTGTCTACCTTTCCATGTAGTTTAAAAGCTTCATCGATGAAGTTTAGCCCAAAGAACAAGCATGTCATCCACCATGGCTTGATAGCTCGGCCATAGATAGAATACTTGTGCATATCTTTGATACTTTGCACTTCATCTTGGCTTAGAATTACGGGAGGCGGTAGAGCAGCGAAGGGGTGGGGTCCAAAACTTTGTCCTTAGACAAGAGTGACTTGATAAAACTTGTGAGAACACAGGCTTGTTCTTCTAGGCATTCAATAGTCTGCTGCCCTTTCTCTACCCTTCCAATGACTCTTGTGACTGTTTCCTGGAGGTTGTGAATTTCACCTTCAGGAGTAGACTCTCCCATAGGGATCCTTGAAAGCTCTAAGTCAGATGTCAGCAAGTCTGATTCTGATTTGTCTACTGTAGGCTTAGCAATCTCCAAGAATTGCTGACCTTGGGCATCGGACACAGTGCAGGAGGTGGTTCTGGCTTTCTTGGCACGAGAAGGAGTGGTGCCCAACAAGGCTGCTACAGCATCAAAATTTGGTCCCAAGCTTTGAGAGGAGGATTTCCTCTTCCTTTTGTCAACCAGAGGTTGCACCCAAGCAAAAGAGGAAGAAGAATCTGCAGGAGGGGCAAGGGGACCAAGAGACAGGGAGCTCATGACACTCGAGGTCTCAAGGCACTGTTGACTCAAGGCCCCGAGAGGCGTGAGTAGAGCCTTTGGAGGCAATGGCGGTAGAAGAATCAATAACACCAAAGCTCGGTGCTCGGACCTCTTTGTTCTTATCTCTTTGGATTTTCGGGAACATTTGCGGGAGTTGGTATCTCGCTTTCTTCACTTTCACTGAGAACAATGATGTTCTCGGCCTATAGGAAACTCTGCCCGTTTTCTTGGAGGATCGTTCTCTGCGAGTTCCTTCTTTACCTCTTTGAGTTTCTTCTGTATACACAGGTAGATGGAGAAGGAGTAGATTCTACGAGTCCCCAGTGTTGAGGCGGGAGGGGTTTTCACCGGTGTTCCAGGACTGCAGGCCGATGCCTCTCTTATGGGTGTCGAATCATCCTTGGAGCTAGATTCTTCGAGTGCCTCTTGAATTCTCGGATCTTCTTGCGGAACAGGACCTAGTCACGATTAAGGCCCGGAGCAAGAATCTCGGCCAGATCATCTCTCTCTTTCTTGTTCCAATCCGGGTCTTCCCGGGGGTGTGCTTAATCACATTTTCATACTCATAAGAGTATAGATCAGAATTGTCATCTGAAGACCTTGGGAACTTGAGTACTGGCCGAGTTCTTGGATCAGTGCGGGGAGAACCTGCCACATGCCTTCTTACGGCTTCAAATCATCCGCACGGTCAGCCCGGTAGTCTTACGTATCGCCTATGATGATAGACTATCTTGATGTTACGTTCAATGAACTTCTTCAAGTCAAAACGAGGTTCTTGGCTTGAAGAAATGAACAAATGATAGGGACGGGGGCTCTTTCTATGTTACGAGCATCCAGAGCTGTTTTGCATGTGTAATTTCCCAGAGAGATGGGAAAGTGCAAGCGAAAATCTTCTTGTCTCTGCGAGTTACGTGCAACTTGTCTAGTTGCTGCATATTTCAATCAAAGCCATTTTGTCATTGCGAGAACATGGGAAGCCGCATGAGGAGTGCTTTCATAGCAAGCAAGCTTTGATATAGGAAAGTTTCTTGAATTGAATGAAATAGGCTCCATCTTTGCGATATCGGGTTCATGGCTTCATCCCCAAGAAAACCTTCTAGCAGTATCACCTTGAAGCAATCTAACCACGTACATGGTGAAAGCATCATTGACCCTTCTGAAATTGCGGTTGCTGGTCTCCAAGGTGAACTGCGGGCAATAGGCATACACTGGATCAGTTTTGTGTGCATCTATATAGGAGAAACCAAACCACTGCCTGGATGCTGCTAGGGTATACATCAGATATGAAGTCATATAGAACTTCTTTGTTTGCTGGATGTTGGATAGTTGCTCAGCCAAATTCATACTGATGATCTCTGCCCAGTTGATATTTTGTGTTCCCTGGCACACCATGCTGATGAGCGGGCACATCCAGAAATGAAACTCATTGGTGGAGGGCAAACCCATAACCCGAGCCAGCAGGATTATGAAGTCTGACAGTTCTTCGTTGAAATCTGCTCGGAAGAGGGTTTTGGTTAGGCGAGAAGCACCTTTCTTAGGGTTCTTCAACCAAGACTTCGCCACTCGCGCCTTGTATTTGTCAATGTCTTGGTCGAACATAGCCTGTGCTTGATCCGAGGAGACGACTATAGCATTGTCCATCTCCGGAATTCTCGGTGCAAAGTGCCAATGGTGGCGGCGTCCCGGCTTGTGATGAGTTCCCCATGTACATTTGTCAATTCGCTAGAATCGGGGTCGAAGTGAGCTCCACATGAAAGCACTGGTATCACCACACTTTATTGAGATTGGGAATCCTCGGCAAAAGCTAAACCACTATCATTAATCATCTGTGCCATTGGTGTAGGGTTTGCATCTGTCATTCTTGCCCAAAAATCACCGAAGTCGAGATGGCGAGCCCATTGTCCCCTATATTGCTAGCAGCAGATTCAAGCGGAGAAATTTGCTCTGTCACCTCGAACTTGATCTTCATAGTGATAGTCTCGGGCTGCAACCTATACTTACGGAAGGAATTTGCAAATGGAGGGGGAAATCGCGCGAGTTTTCAAATGACGAGGTTCGAGAAAAGATAGCATGGAAGCAATGCGAAAATGCAAGGGAATGCTCGTTATATAGCCGTTTGGAGAGAGAAATGACTTTAATGCGCATTGAATACCCAACCACCAATTTGAAAAAGCATCATACTCGGAGTGAGAGGGAAAACTAAGTGTGAATGATACTAGTACGCTTGGGACCAGTGAGGCGCGAATGCGCGAAACACGCGGCTCGGCCGGTTCGGGCGAACAGGAGAGGGCGCACAAATGCATTTGGGACAAATGGGGCGAAAATGTGCGAAGTCGCGATTCGGGTGTTTCGGCCGAAATGGAACAAAGGGCCCGTTTGGACTTGGGACATTTGGGACAAAAAGTTCTGAAATCTGTGCGATTTGACCGTCTCGGCCGAAATTGGAAAGCTCGCACTTTTAACTTTGGGACATTTGGGACAGAAAGTGCGAAGTACGCGGGAAGGATGATTCGGCGAAATGGAACAACACGCAAAATAGGTTTTGGGACGGTTAGGACAAAATTTTCCGAGCGGGCCGAAAATGGGGCAGCTTGAGGGGATTTCGGCCTGTCGGGTAACAGAGTGCACTTTTGTACTTGGGACAGATGGGACAAAAAGTTCCGACAGACCCGAAAATCACACACAATGACCCAAAACACATATTTTTCGGTTTCACGACTTAGGCATTTTCGAGAGGAAAACACTTAAACTCAAAATTTTGGAAATTTACTCTTATCGAGCGGGAAATTTTGAGTAGACAACACTTTGATACCATTTTGATATTATATGATTTTTTTGTTGTGTATTTTGGGCTCACTTTAGAGCATTTTGACCATACCTAGTGCATGATGATGTTGTATAAAAACTTGACCTACTATAATATATACAGACTCTATTTTTGGTTCAGTATTCCATTGTATATGAGTTTACTCTCTTTTGGCTTATCTCTCATGTGTACTCTAGATATTTAGAATTTCCACTTTTTAAATCTTTTCAGAATGTATGCAATGGATGTGAATGATAAACAAAATGATTTATTTTTTTATTTTATGTTGTTGATATATGATGATGCAAACACAATGTGATCTTAAACTTAGTTTCTTTTGCAATACTTGGCACTTCATATTGTCTTGATAAAACGTGATGATACAATGATATGATAAATAGATGTACTTTCCCCACTCCTAACCCAAAAACTAGTAAGATGCGAGGGCTCAACACCAAGAGTTAGAAAGGGAACAAGTTATGAAAAATTGTTGAATGATAGTGATGAGAGAAAAGACGGAGGTTTGTGAGAACCAAATTTGTATGCTACAACCTTACTCTACTCAAGATACTTCATGGTTTAGAATGTGAATTGCTTTACACTTTATCTAGAATTTGATCCGTAGATGGCCACTTGGTTGAAAAATATGTTTTTGGGTTTTAAAATCTCTTGGATTTTGGACATCTAACTCACTTTGTTTTTGATTTATGATTTCACAATGTTTGACTAATTTGTAACCTTCAATTTTATCAAAGAGACCCCCTACGCCTTGCCCCATGCTACCAGTAGGAAGCATGGGCTTATCACCATGGACAAGGCACATATGAGTAAGGGCATTTCCCTCCTTTCCCAACCCTACGTCACTAGTAAGAGATGCATGCTCAACACCAAGGTTGGTAGGGAAAGAAATGTGTAAAAATAAAATTTTATGTGGATTTGCATTTGATTTACTTATTTGGGAAAAATGTTTAGAATGCTCTTATTTCCAAGGAGATGTATAAGGGATAGATGCAACACCATGAAGCTTCTAGAATAGACCATGAACAAAGACACCTAACCTAAGAAGAGACCAAAAGTAGAACCAAGTATGCAGGCCTTGGTATGGTTACCATCAAAACTTTGTCTTATCTTGTTTGGATTGATAAATGATTTAGAAATAGTTGATGATACTATGAAGGTTTGAAGAGACATGATTTGAATGTTTTGCCAATGTTTTCAGAAGTTTTTAGGAATTGCTATAAGAATAAGCTCCTTGATCACAATTTTTACAAAATGAACGGACAGATGAAAATGTAATGCAGATGCAATAATGTACATATGAAAATGTTGATGGATCATGTGTAGTATCTCTTTAGGTGAAGAGAGTTTACAGATTCACTAAAATCCTCACCTTCTAGTGTACACAAGTGAAATGTGCCATTTTTAGTCTTCCACTACTTGATATGGACCTAACCACCTAGGTCTGAATTTCCTTCCCTCGCCGGTCTTTTTTTCTATCTGGCTATCGAGTCTTAATACCAAATCTCCTTTGTAGATCTCACATTTGTAAACCTTCTTATTGTATTTCCAAGCCATCCGGTCAGCATAAACACTATGTCATTGTTGCTCAACATTTAGTCTAGCCTCGTTGAGACTTTCTAACTAGGAGAGTCATGCTTCTCGATAACCCTCCTCTCCCAGGATCCCATGTAGTGAAATACGAGACTAGGTATTTTGACTTCAAGTGGTAGAACTACCTCAACACCAAATACTAAAGAAAAGGGGGTTTCCCCATTGGTGTTCTAACCGATGTTCGTAGTAGGCCCACAAGGCTGGAAAAATATTTAGGTGCCAATCTCATTTATTCTCCTTAACGGTTTTTAGGAGAATGGACTTTAAAGTCTTATTGGTAGCCTCAGCTTGTCCATTATCTTTGAGGGTAGTAGAGAGAAGTCATGTGATGACTTATTTTGAACTTTGTACACAACTCACGCACCTCGTCATTTTTGAAAGACATGCCATTATCAGAAATAATGACCTATGGCACCCCATACCTACAAATGATCTGGTTCAGGATGAATTTAGTGATTATAGAGCCGGTATGGTGGTAAGGGGCATGGCTTCTACCCACTTGGTAAAGTATTATGTGGCTCATGATTATGAAGTTATGGCCATCCATTGATGAGGGAGATAACTTCCCTATCAAATCCAGGCCCCACATGGAGAAGGGCCATGGGGTTGTGATTGGTTGCAAAGCTTGTGCCGGTATGTGGATCTCATGGGAGAACTCTTGACATTTGTGACATCTACACACAAACTCTATTGTGTCATGTTCTAGGGTGGGCCAGAAATAGCCCATCCGATGTATCTTCTAGGTAGTGGCGTGGCTGCCAAAGTGACCTCCACATACCCTATTATGTGACTCATAAAGAATCTTTTGGATTCTTCTGGCATCAACACATCTCAACAACATTCCATCAAAGGCTCTACGATAGAGCACCTACTCCAAAATAACGTATTTAGCAGTGATGACATGTAATCACCTTCTTTGTTGTGATGTTTCCCCTTCGGGTATGTATGGTCCATGATGAAATTGACAATGTCGGTATACCAGGGACATACAGAGATAGGGGGCTGGTTTCGATGAAGTACACACACTCATCGGGAAATTCTAGATCTACCAAATCACCCCATCTAATGGATTGTTAGCTAACCAGTCTGCAATGATTTGACCCTTAACGGATTTTTGATTTACAAATGTTAATTAAACTCACCCATTAATGTTATGAAATACCCAACCTTTTTAGACAAAGATCCTTGCATGAGGAATGTCCGTAAGTGGTCTATCTTAACAATAACCCTTGTTTCTTGATTGAGCATATAATGCCTTAAATGCTTTGTTGCAAAAACTATGGCAAGGCATTCCTTTTTTCTACTTGTGTGTAGCATGTCTCATAATCAAGTAGCGTCCGACTAATGAAGTAAATTACATGTTCTCATTTATCGTCATCCTCTTGAGCCAACATGCAGGCTAGCAAAACATCCGTAGCTCATGAATATAAGATCAAAGGGTGATCTGATCTAGGTGGAATTAGCATGTGGAGGGGACAACAAGAATCATTTAACTACCTCAAAGGCCTCATTACATTCTTCCATCCAATCAATGCTATAATCCTTTTTCAACAAATTGTTGATTGATGAATGAACAACGAAGGTCAAGTCAGGGATGAACCTTTGGATTGCACCAAGTTTCCCAAGAAAATATCTAATACCAGACTCATCTAATGGTGGAACCATTTCTAACATAGCCCAAATTTTGGCCAGGTCAACATCAATCCCTCATGAAGATATAATGTAACCTAGAAGCTTACCTCATGTTACACCAAATACACATTTCTCTAGATTTAACGTGACACCATACTCAATCAAGCATGAAAGGATGATGCAAAGCACCTCTGGGTGATCGCAGCGCTTCCTGGCCTTGGCCAATAGGTCATCTACATAGGATTCCACAATCTTATGAATAAGATCATGGAATATGTAGGTCATTTCTCATTGGTATGTAGCACCAACATTCTTAAGACCAAATGGCATGACAACATAACAATAAGTTCCCCAAGGAGTTATAAACATAGTTTTAGCTTGATCCTCCTTGGAGATTTTGATTTGATTATATCCCAAAACCCATCCATGAGAGATAACAACTCAAATCTAGTTGTTGCATCAATGATAACGTCAATGGATGGTAGCGGGAAATCATCTTTGGGAAAAGCCTTGTTAATGTCCTAAAGTCTATGCAAATATGGATCTTTCCATTCTTTTTGAGAATGGGGATGATATTAGATACCCATTGTGAATAATCAACTGGCTTGATGAATCCTACTTGGAGAAGCTTCATTACTTCTTCTTTTACCATAAGGCCACCTTTGGCTTCATAGGCCTTGACTTCTTTAATTGTTTTGGCATTCAACTTGGTGACAAGAGTTGTGAACTATGATGTGTGGTGTAATTCCTGTCATTTCTTTGTAGCTAAATGCAAAGGATTTTTTGTGTTCCTTAAGGATTTGGGTATGAATTTCTACTTCCTCTCTGGAGTTAAGAGGACCCTAACTTTTAAGATCATTTGGTTCCTCCTCCATTCGATGTTTATATCAATCATTCCCTCAATTAAAGAGGTGTTTCCCTCCTCAAACTCAGGTGGGGCTGGAGGTAACTCCAAGTCCCCTTCTTCTTCTACCTTGTAAATCTCAAGATCCTTTCCAGAGGACTCAATCATGGGATTCCCAAAATAAGAAGAGGAATGTGGGATTAGGGAAGGTCTATCTCATGATAGGTAAGATGTAGTTCTACCAAAGTGTTTAAATAACTTAAAGTCGATTCATCACTATTAACGTGCTTTGAACTATCAGGATGACTCTCGGTTTCTACGTATGTCAACATTGGCACCATTGGCACTTTGTGAATCAAGGATTCAACGCGATTGAAACCGTGAAGTTGGTGTCCTCTAGGTCACTACTTGGGGTGAAGCATGAGGCAAAAGTTACTATAGAGTCTTCCAGAAGGTTTTGTTCACGTGGAACTACCTCGATTGATATAAATTCAAACCCCTTTGTTAGGCCCAACACCTTGTTTTGTAGAGTTGTAGGTGTTCATCCCTAGTCTCATATACCTCGGATATCTAATTTGTGACTAGTTGTGAGTCACCCAACACCCTAATATTGAGGATGCCCATTCTCTTAGCTATAATGAGACCTAATAGGAGAGCCTCATACTCAGCCCCATTATTTGTGCATTCAAAATTCAATTTGAAAGTAAAAAGGTAGAATCCTTCCTTCAGGTGAAGTAAGGATCATGCCTGCCCGATGCCGCCAAAGTGACACTTGGCTCCATCAAAATGGAGAGTCTAACAACTACTTAGGAAGATGGATGTTGAGTCATCCTTTGTACCTTCCCCTTTTACCTCGGTTACCTCCACCATGCAAACCTCATCTGTTGGAAGGGAACCAAGTCCCAAGGCATGTCCCATACCCATGGAATCAAAGGGGAGAAGGATAGGAAAATCCTTTTCTAATAGCTCAACAATATTTGTTGTAGTTCCTAACAATATTATATCTCTACAACAACATTTTCATCCTTGACCACCGGAATACCCTCGATCAAACCCATAACTTCTAACTCCATTGTAGGAACTAGTTTTTCTTCTAGTACCATGCTTGTAGGTTTGTTTAACTGGTTCAGTAGGAAGTTCAAATTCAGAGTGGACCCCTGGCTTTTTCTTTAAGTTGGCCAAATGTATATCAAAGGGTTTTGGATCACCTTGAGCCACAAATACTTTCCCTAAATGCAAGAATCTGACCTCTTGGAATAGAGTGGAGGGATTGCCTTCATGTAATGGATCCAAGGATGACCAAGGATCATGTTATAGTTGGTTTCCGATCTATAATATAAAACTCAGTGAGTACCGTCTTGGGCCCAAGAGTAACCGGTAATACTATGGTTCCGATCAAGGTTTCCTTAAGGCTATCATAGCCCCTCAATGTGTTTCACATCAGAGGAGCAATTGGTCTCCCCATACCCTAACTTCAAAGAAAGAGAAGGGGACTATGTTAACATACTTCCCCATCATCGATCATTGCACATTTCACATAGTTGTTGTAGATCCAAACTTGTAAAAATAAGGCCGGATCACCTCTACGAGCTATTTCAGCATCCATAGGCATCTTACTTATGTCAAACACAAACCCAATGTCCCTTTCAGGGTTTCCCTGAGGGAAAATGTCAAATTCTATATGATTTATTTGTGCCTCTAGTGGAGGGGTAACATTAATCAAATGGTCGAGACCTAGCACTTCTAACAGAGCGGCTTGATGAGTAGGGGAATTCTTTAGTAGATCCAAGAAGGAAATATGTGAAAAGGTCTTGGTCAGATCACTGATTAGATCATAAGCCCCTAATGGCTTGCTTAATCATCATGAGCATTTTCTAACAAAACTAGATAAATCAAGATTGGCTGTGAAGAATAATCCTTGGTTCTTGTAGTAGCATTAATTTGGGGTTCAACGTCTAACTCAACCAATCCTGATTTTTTTGTTGGTGACAACCATCCAAAGGAGGTGCCACCTATGGGTTTGATGAATTTGAGGCTTCACAATCATGAGTCCCTATTACAATACCTTTATTTGAACCATTGGGATCTATTCTACCATCCTTTGGATGCATGGGGAGAGGATCATTGAAGATCCCTAATGGTGTGTTTATGTAGAGACACTTGGTCCCATATAGGCATTTTGACTGGGTGCAGTTGGGTTTGCCAAAAACATGTCAACAAATAACTGTCTTTGGTCTTCTAGAAAATGTTGTAAAAACTTATTACAATCACAACAAGTTCTTGCATCATGCCCATGGACCCTATGGAAACCACAATACAAGTCAGGATCATAATCTCGAGGCCTTTGGTTTGTTCCTTGTTGTGGTCTAAAACTACAGTTATTGTTTGGTTGTTGATTGTTATAATTAACACTTTGGAACCCTTTCCCTTAGTTTTGGAATTGGTTGGGGTATTGACTAGGGCTTGGGGTCAACATTTTCCTTTGTTGTTTGCTAGGTTGTTGCTGTTGTTGGGGATGATTAAAATCCACAACATTTACCGAGGGTGAGAAATTTTGTTTCTCTGATTGTTTCCATTATTATTGTTGTTATTTGTAGCACCTGTATTGATAGGATTAACAACATTAGGATTTTTGGGCTAGTCAGTCACACCATCGGTCATGACTCCATGATTCTTATTAAGGATCTTTGGTCCTTGATTGTTATTTGTGTTGTTGGAGTAACTGGGAGTGCTTTGAGGAGTGACTAACTTCCCATTTGCTCCATAGGTCTTACTGACCACTGTCAATGGCCACTTGGTCGATCCAAAGAGCACCCTCTAGCACCTCTTCATAGCTCCTTAGTGGGAAATTTTGAACCTCTTCCTTCATTTCTATGTTGAGAGAGTGAAGGAAAAAATCACAAAGTTCCATTTGATCCATGTTTGGAGCACTTGTGAGAAGAGTAGAGAACATGTCACCACCTCTGAATGAAGTGGGTTGCAGATTCATTATGTTCTTGTTTGATATGAAGGAATTCCCTTATTCATGTTCGTAAAATCTTGTTCATATCAAAAGCTTTGATAAAATCTGATACAAGTTTTTAAACGAGTGTATTGAAGCCTCCAGTATCCTATAATACCAGTTGAGAGAAATACCTTCTAGTGTCTTAGGAAAATTTTCACAACAACTGCATCCCATGGGAGTAACTCTCGAATGGCCATTGCATAAGCCTTGATGTGGGCATTAGGATCACCCTCCCCTTTAAACTTTGGAAGATCAGGCAAGGGTCTCAAGCATGACTTCCCGAATGGAGAAATCTAGGGGTTCCTTGAGATATTCAGAATAAGTCCCCATTGCATATGTTTCCACCATTGAAGACCCTTGTTGGGGAGGTGGGGGTTGCATCAATTGCTAAAATGGGACAACATAGACATTTGGTGGGGCATATGGCATCCCTTGTGGTTTCCATATGGACCTGGTAGGTATACATGTCCCCTGTGGATATTTAGAATACATGTGTACATAGGGGGTTGATTACCTTGATATGGCATCAAAGGCATGAAGCTAGGGAATGTTACATTTCTAGTGGTATGGACATTTGAGAACACACTTCCGGTTGGTGCTTGTTGTAGATATCCATACGTGGCTTGGGGGCATACCCAAGGTGCCCATGTCCCATAAGAAATCTCCAGGGTTTTGAATATTCATGTAAACTAGAGGATTTTGTGTAGTAGGCATTTTCCCATAATTCTACTGTGGGTAGGAAGGAGTCCAGACTTTCCTTGCATATGAATTCTGTATATTTTGGGCAAGATCTAACTCTTTGACTTTGTCTACCAAATCTGAAAAATGACATCACCCATTGATGGGCGGTGCCTTGCTTAGGTACCTTTGGTTTGAACCCTTAGAGGTTGTTGAGGAGTATGGTATCCTGCTATGAATTGTTCACGATGTTGCCACCCCTCATTGGTTGTATTGTCAGTTGGTGGTGGGGTAGCATTATTGTTTTGAAGTAGGACATCACCTTGTCCTTGCAACCTATCAAAATATTGGTTCATGTGTTGGAATTTTTGTTCACTCCTAGTATATCATGCTAAATACTCCTCATCTAGATGGGGGAGTTGATCGGATTGCATGCTAATGGGCTATCGAAACAATACCCGAGGAGATGAACTTGCTTCACCAGTGAATGTCATGTTATTTGAACTTGATTGTTTGAGGGGATAAGTCTGAGTGACCTGATCTAGTTCCTCAATGCATATAGAAGAACCAACATTGGTTCCCTAAGAAGCGTAGAGGGTTTTGAGTGGATGAGCGGTTGTCTTCCCATGTTGAAAGTGAAGGTGATTGTTGTGGTATACTTGATTGGTAATGGTACATGTCAAAACCCTAGGATGGGCCATTACATACTCATCATATCCCAACATATTCGGGGTATAAGAATACCCACAGAATAAAGGATGGATGAAGAAAGTGGAAACATTTAGAGACTAGCTCTTCACGTCGGGTTCACCAATTTGTATGATAGAAAATCAACATGTGACCTTCTTCACACCCACCTCCCGAGGTCATGCCGAGACAACTAATGTGGAATTGAAATGGAAGTGAAAGTGATGGCAGTGATCAAGCTAATTGGGCAACCTTATGTCTTCGACATGCAATACTGGAATATATGAATCTAAGGAAAAGAATGCTCTCCTAACCTTGAAGGGGTGTGATGGTACGGTCTTTATGATAGCTACTTAGAGACTCCAATCGATGTCTAGTTCTGTCGAGATTCTATTGATTGGTTGCAGAATACATGGAAAGTAACCTAGCAAGTGCCTCATATGGGTTTCCAGAAAGGTCATGGAAGTGGAGACAAGAGGTGTAGTGGAGCTGCAGGAACTATGGGTGATTTTTTGGTCTTGTCCATAAAGTCTTAGCCTGATCGGCTGATATATTCAATAATGAAAGTTGTGTAATAATATCGGGTGGAAGTGGTGAAGATATGAATACCAATGTGCATAAACTAGTGTCAATATCTAGTTGACTAGGTAGGCCGTTGGGTTGTGGGACATGTGGATCACAACCAAAGACTCATTGAGGCTGAGGCCCTTGTATGGTCATGCATGCAATCAAACCCTATTTCTGAGAGTAGTCCAATAGTTGTAGGCTTGATTAGCAGTGATATATTCAGTGTATCTAACTATCCTATTTTCTCAGTGTATGTTGTAGGTGTGCACAAGACTGTTAAATGCAAGCTTGTGTCAATGTCATTTATTAGCTCTAGCTCGTTGGGTTGTGGGAACTAGGGGATCACAACCGTAAGTATTTTCCTATTTTGGACCGTTGATGGTCATGTAAGATGAATTGATTTTCTTTCAGTAAATAAACTATCTATCAAAGGAAATCTAACCTATGTTTTTGGTGTTTTCTCAATATATCGAACAAAGCAATAAAACAAGCTAATCTATGGAAAGTAAATGTTTTTGTTCTTTTCTAACTTTTCAAACAATGCATCTAATCTAATAATCAAATTAAATACAAACAATTAGCCGGATGTAGCTAACTATTTGTGCAGATGTGTGAATCTAAATCTAAAAAAGGTCTATTATAACTCAATCAAAATCCTTCCAACCCTACCTCAAAAGTGAAGAAAAATCATAACCCTAACAGAGATATTGTTCCCAAAGCTTCCTAGTAATGTTGAAGAGACAACTTCCTATTGATTTGATCTACTTGAAATTATCTAGCTAATTGGAATGAATTGTTTTTCTACTCTATTTGATATGAAATTGAAATTAATAATTCTTAATTGATGATTTGATAAACAAAGCAAACAAATACACAACTCCAACCTGGAAGAGAAAGAACCTTTGCAAATCAAGTAGTATCGATATCTATCCCCTTAGTTCTTTCCTTTCTTTCTCTGAGTATTCATGTGAGTCCAAAGGATTGGGAATGAAAAGAAAAACAACAAGAGGATGACACTTGAGCAATGGTAGATTGGAAGTAATCTAGATGCAATGCAATTAGAAAAGAGATAACACAAGTGATCTGAGATTGGCTATGAAATTCCTAGCAAGATTATGGCAAAAAAAAGTACAAGATACACAAAATTCTCAACCCTTTGCTTGAATACAAGCATGGTATATATAGGAATGAAGGATAGGAGATTACTTCATGCACAAAGCAATAAGGAGGAGTTTCAACCAATTAAATCTATTTAAAAATAGAAGGAAGGAGAACTAAGAAATCAAAGTTAATTTTAGCTAATTCGGCTCATGAATGCATGCAAAATAAAATTTAAGTGAACCGTCACATGTTTAAAACATGCGTGAAGAATCTAGAAAAAGTGGGTAGGATTTCTTCCCTATGTAGGGAAGCGGTTTGAGAATCGTCGCCTAGTCAAGGCAGTGGTCATGGCACTTTGAAGGCCAAAACAAACATAGAAGGAGTTGGGGAGATTGAAAAATGTATGAAAAAGTTAAGTGAAGCCATCTAGGCTATAAATATACACTACGAATGGGTTTTTTTTTGAGCTTGAAAACCTTCTTGAAAGGATTTCTCATTATTGGGGAATTTTGTAACCATTTTCTTTGAAGCATGTGCAATTTTGGGTGCGTCTGATATCTTGAAGGTTGTGGTTATCACTATTCAAGGACCAAGTTCACTAGAGACTTGAAGTCTTGGTGCTAGCCGAGGCGGATAAATTTCTAGCATTGTTTAGGCACCCTAGTTTTACAAAAACAACACCGACCTATGGTTTAACAAAGGGTATATCAATTTTGAGAACAAGGAAGAATGGGTTATCATCACTTTGACGGATGGGAAGTAAGTTCCCTATATT
Source organism: Taxus wallichiana var. yunnanensis (assembly GCA_018340775.1). Taxonomy (NCBI): domain Eukaryota; kingdom Viridiplantae; phylum Streptophyta; class Pinopsida; order Cupressales; family Taxaceae; genus Taxus; species Taxus wallichiana. The sequence continues at coordinate 686,864,847 of CM031242.1, read as the reverse complement.
GAGCCCTTGGGAGAGGAAGTCCTTGACATAATCTATGTGCAAAAGAATTATGAGTTAATTGGGTGACAATTAAGAGGCTTTGCGATAAGGGTAATATAAGCGCACTCGAGTCATGTGCACGGGAGGGAATAAGTTACCAAGTTACTATGGAGGAGCGAACCCTAATGATTTCTTACAATAGATGGAGGCTTAGTGGATAAATGAGTACAAAAGAAGAGGTATGCTTAGTTATAACCTACTTGAGACTACAACATGTTGGTGGGAAACACATTGTGATAGCCTTCTAGAGTGGCGTGAGGTGACATTTGTGTTCTTTGTTAGGTTCTCTAGAAGCAACGTGCCCACTATCATACAAGACTACTATGGAAAAAAACTTGCCTCATTTCACATCCAAGCATGTGAGAAGGCCTAGATGGAAGGCACAAAAGCTTTGCCACCTTCTTTATGGGTACATAAGTTGTATTCCACCTTACAAGGTTGTGCACACGCATGGTACTTTCACTCGGAGATGCGCCATCAAACGGGAATTAGCAAGAGTTGGTGGCTGATCTCATTCAAGCTTTCAAGTATCGGAGTACAAATCCATTAGTGGATAAGGCATTGCAAGTTGTCAAGCACCTTAAAATGGGAGATAGTGCTATGGAATAGGATAGGATACTTTAGTTATTAGGTGAACCTGGTTTGGTGATGCACTTTGAGGAGGAAGAATAAGAGGAGACACAACTTGAGTGTACGTGCATGGAAAAGAAAAAAAGGGAAAAATGGTTTATGTGATAGATGGCGAAGAAATGAAAATTCTGGATGTTAACCATTCTGAAGGTACGCGTGAAGCCATGGATATTTCTAGTGAGAGAGCACATGCTTACCATGAGCCCTTGAAAAGAAAAGTTTAAAATTGGTTTAGAGGAAGAACCTAAGGAAGCTATCACTGGGGATTATTGATCGGAGAAAGAGGTTTCTAAGATCATTGAACTTTTAAGCGCAAGTTTCGAGAATTGTTCCCATGTGGTACCATGAACCTAAAAGCGTTCGCCACTCCTTGGGGAAATTAGGATCAAATTGAATGAAGGTGCATGCCTAATCCAAAAGAGGCGTGTCGAGATGAATCCAAATTTGTGCATATAAGTCAAGGAAGAGATAGACAAGATGATTGCTTCAGGCATCATTGAAGCTATGGAGGAATCAGAATGGGTAAGTCCAATGGTCATAAACATCAAGAAGGAAATAAGCATAAGGATCTATTTTGATTACAGTACCTTAATGAAATGTGTTTCATTGACCCTTTTCCAAACCCCATCACTGAAGAAATTCTCAAAGGAGTAGCCGGCATGAGGTCTATTCCTTCACGGATGGGTTCTTAGGGTATCACCAAGTTAGGATTGCAAAGGAAGACCAAAAGAAGATGAATTTTACCACTGAATGGGGAATCTTTGCCTACATGGTCATGCCTTTTGGATTGAAGAATGTGCCTTCCATGTTCTCGCACATTATGGTATAAGCATTTCAGGACTTCATTCATAAGTTTCTGCAAGTCTACTTGGATGATTGGACTATGTATGGACTAGTAAAATATCATTGTGACAATTTGAGGCTGATGTTTGAGAGATGTTGGTAGTTGAGGATATCCCTCAACATTAAGAAGTGTGTTTTTTCTACTCCATTTGGAACCCTGTTGGGGCATATTATATGTAAGAAAGATTTTCTTGTGGATCCCACCAAAGTTGCAGTTATTGTGGGATTGGGGGAGCCTACCATTCAAAGCGAAATGTGTAGATTCCTTAGGCATAAAAGATACAACTAGAAATTTATCAATGAATATGCCAAGATCGCCATGCCTGGAGAATTCACTAAAACAAAAGTGTGCATTTCATTGGGGAGAGGCGCATCGAGATGACATTTGAAACTTTAAAGAAAAAACTTATCCTGCACCCAAACTATAGTTTTGCTCTTGGGATAAAAATTTCTATGTGCATTTTGATGCCTCGAAGGATAGCCAAAGTGGAGAAGTTCTAGCACAACCTAGAGAAGGGATTATTGATCACCCCCTTTGTTTTCAAGTAGAAATTTGACACCAACATAACATAATTACATGACTAATGAGCATGAGGATTTGCCAATGATCTACACATTGCATAAGTTCAGGAAGTATCTATTGGAAACACCATTCATATTCTACATGGACCACATGGTATTGAAGTACTTAGTGGACAATCACATTTTTCAAGGGTGCATATCTGTTTTGGGTCCTATTATTTCAATAATTTGAGTTTTCAGTTGTGGTAAAACCAAGAAAGAGTAATTCAGGACCTAATCATTTATCAAGAATTGACTTAGGGGAGGATGTGCAGAACATCAAGGATACCATACAAGATGTGCAACTATTTAGGTTGTAGTGCGCGACCTTCATGCAACATGAAAAACCCAATGAAGTGGTTGTATAGCCAATGTGGTGGTTTTGTAACAAAAAAATAAAATCCAATTTCATGTCAAAACAAAGAAAATCCTCCCAATTTTAAGGTTGTGGAACTACCTTAACAGTTACCAACCATACCATAACTATTAGGATTATTAACAATGTAATAACAATTATGCTAACATTTTCATTGCTTGTAATATTATTTTCCATATTAATGAAATAATCAGGTTTTGTCCCTGTTCCATAATTACAAAGATGATTCATCCATGCCTCTGCTCTATGTAAAACACGGCCTCTACATCCTGGATTTTTAGTGCTCTCTGGCCAACATGAAGATGCCTAGTATGTTCATGAAACAATGCACCCTGGATGTTTTTCCATTCTTCATACAAGGTGGGTCCCAAAACTGAGTGAAACTTTGAATTCAAACAAAACCAAGAACATGAAAAATTTCCTCTTGTGAATGTTTTACTCCTTCAGGAACCTTTCTAACACTGAATTCCCCTTACTTCTGAGGACCTCCCAGTGCAAGCTTTCCCTATCATCCAAAATTTTCACCGGAGGGTGGAAATTGATAACACTTACTAATACAAGGAAAAAAAAGTAGACATGCAAGGTGAAAGATCAAATTTTTTGGTAGAGGTAAAAAATAAAAATGATCATGGTAGACCACTAATATAAGGAGGAAGAGGTTTGTGAAATTATTGTAACGTGTAGTGAGACAATGGTAACAACTTTCCCATGTGTTTTTTGTTAAGAAACCACAATCTTTGCAACAATGAATACACATAAAGTTGATTTAAAAAATAATAGTTTACAAAGATAGAGATAATGAAATATAAAAATACCAAACATGCAAGAGATGAAAACCAAATTTACATTGTAAAACCCTAGCTGAGTGCTTAGGAAAACATCCACGATGCAACATATCAAGCTTTTATTAACTCAAGATGAACAAATTACATGTGAACTCATTATGATAAAATTTATATCTCCACAAAAATGTATACATCTAATTGGTGAAGTACAGTTAGGATTTCTCATCCTAAAAGTAGAGTGGAAAATGCCATAGGAAATGAGGTACAAATCATGCCACAAAGGGATCCAAAATTTAACTTTGTTGGCACATATATAACATTTTGGTGGTTTGCAAGACCTCCACGCAACATGCATAAGTTGCTGTAGTGGTTGCATAACCAATGTGGTGGTTTTATAACACAAAAAAAAAATCCAATTTCATGTCAAAACAAAGAAAATCCTCCAAATTTTAAGGTTGTGGAACTACCTTAATAGTTACCAACCATACCATAAATATTAGGATTATTAACAATGTAATAACAATTATGCTAACATTTTCATTTCTTGTAATATTATTTTCCATATGAATGAAATAATTAGGTTTCTGTCCCTATTCCATAATTACAAAGATGATTGATCCATGCCCTACTCTATGTAAAACATGGCCTCTACATCCTTTATCTTAATTTTAACACGTCTTTATCTTCCTATGTCAAAGTAAGAAGGTCTACCTGATTCAGTCTCTAAAAATCATTTTTTTTTTCAACTCCCACACATCTTGATACAATAATATGGTATTAATGTCAATGCACCCTCTTTCCAGTATATATGGGAATATGAGGATCTGTATAAGGCTCTAATTTGTAGGTAAGTATGAAATATTTATAGGAATGCATCGATGTGGCTCCTTGAAAGATCAAACCATATTTAGTTTTCTCTCTCCATATGAGATATGGAATTGTGTTATAAATAATATAAAATGATTACATTCGGGATTAATGTTTAACCCTTAAGTTTTGCAAAGAATTTTTGCAAAGAAGTTACACATTTACACTAATGTGGTAATTCTTCCATCAATGTGTACTATTATTTTTATTAGGATCCCTCTAAGGTTGTGCATGAAAATATATCCAATATTCTTATAGTATTCATACAAAAATAGGAGGGTGACAAAGATGTTTTTCCCTCCCTAAAGATAAAGGTGATATGCTTATCATTGATATCCATACAAAAATTATTTCATTATGTGATAAATTGGTTATCCATGCCTTTGGAGGTGAGGAATCATGTAAAATATTTCTTTGAAACTGCATCATTTCATGTTCTCCTTAAGAAAAAAATGATTGGAAGAATATTATTTTGAAAGATTTTCTTATTACCTCTAACCTAGTAAAAATTGAGGGGCCCTTCACAAAAATAGTATTTGGAAGTACTTTAAGGATGTCAATCCCTTTTTCAAGTGGGTTGGTGATGGGATTTTTTATGGGAATGATCATGTAACATTTAGTGATCTCACATAGCTTCTTACAACATCTAACCAATGGATGAAACTATTGGCATTAAAGCTTTGAGATTATTTTGAAAATATGTTTGTAAATTGCAAGATCTCATTTCTTCTTGTCATTGAATCCCATAACATGTTTTGTACAATAAATATGATCTCATTACTTCTTATATTTATTTTATGATTTGCATTCAAGAGATAATTTTATATGTCATTATGTACAATATTGGTAGATTGAACCTATTGGCTCCCGTAGATCTACACCCGGGGGGAGAGGGGGATATAGATGTACAGAAGATGAGGCAAGAGGGATGTACCCACATGAATTTTTGTTATGTAGATGAGGATGGGTTCTTCCTCCACTCGCACATCCACTCTCCAAGGGAGTGATGGGGAGGAACCTTAACAAAGGGTGTGGCTGATTTCCCAACTACTTTTGACTCTTCCTAAGTCAGGGTGAGAGAACCTGGGATGCAGCCCAAAAGGTCCAAGATGGGGAAGGGATTGAGAGAATGTCCTAATATACTAAGGATGGAAAATCGAGATTCGGATGTAGCCACCAAATGCAACACTCACTCGAAAGAGTGGTCACAAAGTAGTGCAAGCACCTGGGAACCCCGATACAAGTCACTAAAGGAAGGTTAAACACAATCCACACATTAACCCCATGGATCTACATGAGTCATTCCAAGATAATAATGTGGATTCTGAATGATGAGTGAAAATACTCAAGGTATGTGCATTAAAAATGTATTCTCACAAGAGATCTGTATAAGTTGAAAAAGTGAAGTGAGATCCGCATGAAAACTTATGGTACTCAAAGAAGTTTATATAATTTTGTGAGGTGAAGACATAATTATAGAGAGGAAGAACTCAGACATCAAAAGTAAATGGGATAATAAAAGATTATATCAACCATTTTTTCATGAAACCCTTGTCATTTCATGAAGATAGGGGAAACATAAAATGGGCTTCTCGCAAGAAATCGGCTGCAAGGAACCTATAAGCAAACAAATAACTCTGATCCCTAGTAACTTAGCTCAGTAACCCTAAGACTAAATCACCATGTAAAGATTACACTACGTGTTCTAAATCAAGGTACCCCCAAGAAAATTAAACATGTCACCCAGTCTTTCTCAATTGGTAAGGAATTTTACATGAAACAAATAATAACATCTCAAGGTACCCCCGAAGGACATTTCTCTTCCACCCCACCCTAACAAAACTTGAGTAGCGACAGGGTATTTTCACATAAGATTACAACCATAACTTGCACAAGATCGGACTGAAAAGACACACATTATTTACCCCTAAAATCATTCCACAAAAATATCATAACCAAAATAAATAGAGAATGTTGTTTAGAAAAACCCATTAAACTTGGAAAAAACAAGGGAAACATATATTAATGCTCTCAAATCTTGTTAATGTACATGAGCAATCACCTTAACAAGAATTCTAGGTGAATGGGAAATACAACAATGCCTACTTCTCAATAATGCAAATTAAAATGGTCAATTATGTATCTGAAAAATCCTAGAACTCCTCTGAAGAGTCCTCTCTTCCAAAAAAACCATCTCCCTATCAAAACCTTAAACCCTCGTATATATCCTTATCCATTTTAGGGTTTTATGGAATATTCCTCTAGATTCTAACTAACTCACACTCATGCCACCTCCTAAAGATTCCAAAGAATATCAAGGGATATTTTTCCACAATAGCCCTCAATTTTACTCCCTGCCACCCTATCACCATCATGCCAATAATGATGAAGCATTACCTTTTCCACATCACATTAATTTAATATCAAATTTTCCACATGTGAATAAATGTGACGTGGCTAAAAATTTAAATTGACAAGACATTCTTCAAAGGTGTGAACATTTATTCCATCTCCGGTGACACACTTCACATAAATAATGAATCCAAATCTAACTCCCACACATGCCTACTAATCCGGGAAAGATATGGAATTTATGGCGATATGATTTTCCTAGACACGTCATCGTAAGAGACATGCCTATTTAAGTGTGGTTCACCGGACTGCAAACTTACCATTCAAATCTCAAAAAACCTTCTGCATCCTACTTCCATCCACAATCCATACGTCATGGCCTCTTCATTTTTAGGATCAAATCCCACTGAGGAAGAACTCCCCAATCTAGGTGAATTCTTCCAACTAACTAGTCTTAATAAAGCCTTCATCCTGCATGTTTTTCAGTTTTCCCAATGCCTGGGTGAATCCCCTTGATAACTCATCCCAGAATACTCTAGTTTTTCCTTCCTGAATAGGTTATCTGAAATGTGTGCATCATTCCCTATTTTTCAAACCCTTCATCATCACCTAATCTACCCTTAATAGTGTCTGGATACAGGATGCCTAAAAGAACTATGGTTTCATCATTGTCCTCATTTTTATGATGACCACTGGTATATGTTGAAAGTTTATTATGATACCCTCTTTCTAAATGTAGAGATCCCTATATAAATCCTTCTGCGCGTATCAAAATAAGAATAGAAACCCCCAAGCCTACATGCAAATGAAAAAAAGAAGCGACTATCATCTCTCGAGACCGTCCTCACAGAAATTTGGTCTACGGTAGAAACCCAAGATTTCCCTCTAAAGAAGAGAAGAATTAGAAGAAGTGGCTCACCCAGTGGAGAAAATTAATTTCCCGTGGCTCGTCTATCCACTAGTCGGAGGCCCAAAGTGTATATAAGAGGGGGGCTTTCCCTTTCCGAGTGGGTAAAATCACTCGAGAATAAAAGGGAGCTCACCTAGATCCTGAATGGGCCTCGGGTGGTAATTACTGAGCTGTTAGAGAATGAGATATCTCAAGACCTGGAGGGGGACATTCAATTTGTTTTTAGCTCTATGGCCTATGAAGAATTTGTTCATCGTAGGGACCAATTGCTGAAATGTGTGTCAATCCTTCCCGGAGAGATAGTAAACATTGAATATTAATTTCTCTGTTGCAATATAGTTGCTTATATTTTCATATTTTGTGTGCATATGTATACTTTCGAGGGAAGGGGGCCCTGTAATAGAACCCCATTTTTCTTATAAGATACACTATTCCAATTTATTTATTTATCTTTTCACTTCATGGAATGTATCTCTTTCTTTCTATTTGAACATTGTTGAGATATATCATTTTTTCATGTTTATTGCACCATATACAAGTCCATAAACTTGATGTCTTCACATAATATCCACTACTATATGCACACACTTCCCATAACTACACACTAACTTGTAAGAGGAAACCAAACTACTCACTATTGAATTACTCCTGGGTTCTTTAATACGAAAATAATAAGTAACTTTCCCCTTATTTAATATACGTCGAAGAAATATCAAATACATACCGAGCATACACCCATCACACAACCAGGCACCTAGGCCCGAGTGTGATAACTTAGAACATTTCCAAACAAGGTGGAGTATAAACTTTATTCTGGGCCCCGAAAGGCACACTACATCGTACACCAACCACACATACCTCCTCGTGTCTCAAGCTCAAACCGTGACCTTGCACATTTTTAGGCATAAATTTAATTTTGACAATGTCATGGCTTCCCCCCGTAGTCATTTTTTTTTTTATATCACGGGTTCAAGCACCTACCTCGTGCCTTACATAATGCTGAAAGAGAAACAAAATACACCTTATAATTCCCTTTGTGATTTCCAAAAACTTTCCTCATCTTAGGTACCAGGGAGAAATAACTTTTCACACCCGATACTCATACTTCATAAATACAACTGATTTTTCCCACAACATACCGAAGTACCTACTTCCTTCACTTCTAACACCTAAAAACGTCAAGAACAAGGGCTATGCCAAATAGGCACATGATTTTCAATCAAATAAAAAGGGTGAAGGTATGGGAACCAACAAAACCATCCAAAACTTGGTGTAATGATTGGCATTGAAATTATGATACTATATTAAAAATATATCATCTTACTATTCTTTATCTTTTTTTTTTAAAACCATCGATTACATAGATATCGACATCTCTTCCCATGATAACCTGGATATTACATATAGTTATTTTATACTTGTTGAGTAAGCTTATATCTATATCGAATCCTTCCTTTAGCTAAGCAACCATGACTAGGGCGCATCAACTCCATCAAAGTCACCCAGGGAATGATCTTGGCCCTATTTTCTTATTGACTCTCTCCATCTATGCCTCGACTCAACAAGACTTAATCCCCGGTGGGCTCATTCCAAGAAAATCAACTTCACCAAGAGACCAAGGGCTCTTCGATTACTATTCTTTATCAAATTTTATTTCCCTTATTATCATTTGTTCATGTGATATCAACTATTGGTGAAGTCTATGTATTCTCCTTAGACAAGGATTTTCCATCTTAATCAAATTCGGAATTGGATGATAGAGCATACACCTTCCCATTTTCTATATTTATTGATATATAATTGGGCCAAAAACATATGGAGAGATCCATATTAGTATCTTGCATCCTTAATTACCTATGTGTTACAATCTAAATAATATCAAAAATTTATTATAAATTTGTATTGGTGACCATAAGACATGAAAAAACATTTATAACCTTCTTGTATCCTTCCATATTAATCTCATCACTTGGTCAATGGGTTTCTTTTGAGATTCTACTTACTGGATGATATACATTACTTTGATTAGAAACAATTTATGTGTACTATTTTTATTATTCTTTATAAATATATTAATGCTTCTATTTATAACCACGAAGACATTTATGATAAGTATTGCACTAATCAAAAGGTTCATATGATGACCACATATACCAAAAACTTATATGGCACTTAATCTAGAAACTGAACTATAGTTATGATATAATTCCCTCTAGGCTAAGAAATATCAGACCCTATTTAGGTAGATTTGAAGGTCTAAGGTTGAGCCTAAGTTTCCCATTTTCTCTAGTTTTTATTATATAAGGGTTGGAAACTTGTCAAGAGACTTATATTGGTATCTCACACCCCAAGTTCCCTACATGTAATTTGTGTTGTGCTGGTGCTCAAATTAGTCTCTTCTGTTTGTCATTGAAATCCCTTAGTTTGCGGTCTCTGTTATCTTTTCTATTTCCGAGTTGGTGCTTGAAGACTATGTCCTCTGTAGACACCTATAATTACGCCAAAGCAATTTAAATACTTAAATTGCACTAATTATACCCTTTCTCGCAAATCGACAACATATCATCAAAAGCACTCATTTTCCCTCATATCATCATTAATTAATTATACTAATCTAATTAATTAAGTTGCTATCCAACAAATACCTAATTAACGACCTTCATTAATAAATCACCCCTTCTACCTAGACTAATTAATTATTATTAATTAATTATCTTTCCCTTCCATTTAACCAATAAATCAATATTTAATTGATTTAATCCCATATAATAGCCTAAATCATACTAATATTCCTCTAATTATCTTCTATAAGCTTACATCTACCTATTAGTTAATCACCTTTGATTAATTAAAACACCCCCAACTCCCATGACTTGCTAAGCATAAATTAAACCCTTCTAAAGTAAGGTTACCTTTAATAAAGCAACCTTATCCATTCCTAATCATGTTTTACCTTTATCCCACATTCATGAGAATGTGTTGAATCCTTTATCCTTTGGGCTATATAAAGAGCCCTCCACCTACCTTTTTACTTACACCTAAAACTTCTTAAGAGAGCAAATGCAAAGCATATAGCAAAGAGACTAAGAGCTTGCCTTTTATTTTTTTTAGAGGTCACCATTTTTAAGAGTTAAAGCTTCATATTCTTGCATTCTTTAAAGATCAAACAAAGCAATTTTTGATTTCCATTGGAGCTAAATAGGTCCATTCATTCTTGTGGGTAATCTAGGAGAGTAGAGATGTTAAAATAGCATGCATAGTTTTGATCTCATGTTTTCAAAGTTATAATGTTTGTTTAGATCTTGCTTAGTTCTCTATCTTGATGGTGTTTATGCTTTTTTAGGTAAATTGTAGAACTTTTTTAGGTGGTAGTTCTTGCTTCATTTGATTTAGCATTAAGCAAAGTATACATGCACACATTTGACACAAAGAATTTTTCAATGGTCCTTTGATTTGAAGTTTTCCATTTCTATATAGTTGGGATAAAGTTTGTGTATGCTCTTATCTTGCACTTTAGGGTGATCTTGAGAACCAAAAGCAACATTAGTCTTCATTTTCTAACATTTGGTAAATTGAAAACTTTATCTTTCACTTTTGGTTTAGGGAATGAACATTTATCGAGAATTTTGTATGGTTCATTGATTGGAAAGATTTTCTTTACTTTTTAGTTAGATTATTTGTTGTGTATGCTCTTCTCTTACATCCTTGGATGATCTTGAGAATAAAAAAGAAACTCTTAATCCTCTTTTAAATAATGTTATTTTCTTGGAGAACTACTAATGCTTGAGTGTAGGACCTAAAAATGCTTGTTAAAGAAAGAAGGAATAAAAACGAAATAAAAAACTACTAATATAGTTGTTATACGAGTTTCCAAAAGGTGTTCAAGTAAACCACACCTAATTAAACAAGATAAAAAGAACAACATATTCAAAACATTGTATTGCACGTTTGAAAAGGGTATGTCCTCTCCACTCAACTAGACCATAACCCCTTTGGCATAACGCCTTAAGCTATAACAATGGGGGTGGTTCAGAACCCCAAAGTAGTCCACGCAAGAGGGAACCTTGTGGACAAAACAGGAAGTGCTCTGCACTACCTACTTGATTAATGATTCCTTTGTGAGATAGCGTTATAAGTTGTCCGTTGTGTGCACCCTAGTGATAGTACATGTAGATGCAATAGTTGCACTACTATTCTTGAAGGGGTAAAGTAAAGCGAGATACTCCCAAACTAGTCGGTGTGACTTTTTAGGTAAATCACGCTCGCTCGTGGTAACTTTGTAACACCTAGGGTCGAGAGAACCACCTAGGAGAATATTCTTTGGCCAAGAGCCAACTTTGATCATATTAAAATAGTGTTGAGTTGTGAACCATATTTTCATTGAGAAACATGTGACGCGGTACTTTCACCTAGTTTTTACTTGCCTTAGGGCAAGGTGAAACTATGCCAAGTGAAAAACAGCATTTTTCATCTTTTTTTGATTTACTTCCTTCACATTATTTTGACACTTTGTTGATCAAAAGAAGGGTGACTACCTTTGTGTTACCAATTGATTGTTTCTCTCACTTTTATGTCTGTTTATGCCCATCCATGTTTGGGGCTGGGTTAGTTAAATGTCTAAAGTGTGCGGAGGTGTTTTCGCGTCATTGGTAGCCATTGTGATCTTGATACCCATGTCAAGATCGTCATTGTAGTTAGGCATGGTTCATCACCACGGACTTCTTTAGAAGAGTTAGCTTGTTTGTATTGTATCACTACAATTTTGATATTTACGTCTTGTTTCTAGTAAACTCAACTTAAATACCTATATTATATGGTTACGTTGCACACATTTTAAACTATTCCTAGCTATACTTTGAGCTTTTAGTTCGGTTCTATTACTACCTCAATTTCAAAGAGTCTAGGTGTTACCATTTGTGCTTGTTATATCAATAACACCTCAATATCAATACTTCACTTTCTTGCAAAGTGGGTTAGCATATCTTGGTGATATTGTTATGTCATTCGCGAATTATAATTGGCACTTTTTGAGATATAGGTCTTAATCAAGTTTGAGCTCACTCATCGTATATCTTGATTGGGAGATCGCATTGACTTCTTGTTTTTACTTATGTTTTGTTCATTTCCTTGAACTTGGCATAAGTGAAAACATCTTGTTGATCATCTTTGCATCGCATTTTCATATGGTGTATTTCCTTGTTGATTGGCTTTGTGTTTCACACTTGCATGATTGTTCCTTGTGATTATTCATTCAGAAAACTTATTTTCTAGGACAATCCCTCTCAATCTCATCGATATTGCATCATCACAATGTCTATTTTCCTTATACCTTCTTTAGAAAATCATGCAAACATATCAATACTTACGAAATGTCTAGTTGGTTGTCCGTATGCTACCCAAATCGACATGTCACTTCCTTCCCTTTGAAGGAGTTCCGTCACACTATCTAGATCTAGACATTTGTGCTTAAAATAGTGCCAAAAATGACTAACTATCATGCGGTTCCCCATACTTACAAAAATACGAACCTAGGTTCAGCAATTCAAATCATAGGATTCCCATCACAACTAAACCTCGTTTGGTTCTTCGTGCTAGAGATCCCATATAGGTAACTCGTTATCCACCTTCATCTCATAGTCGGTGGTATGATTTGGATGATTCTGATCCAAATTATTATTCGAGTTCCCCCCACTCTTCTTCTAATTCTAATCCAAACATTTCCTCTTCTTATGAGGATTCCAATCCAAATATTTCCTCTGACTCTTCTGATGATTTAGATCCAAACTACTATTCAGATTCATCTAATTCGACTCCTAAGTCATCTAATGTGACTCCTATGTCATGGTCCTCCCTATCTTTGTAGGAACCTCTTCATCATACATTTAATATGACTCCTACATTGCAGGTCCTCCCTTTCTTCATAGGACCCCTTTTATCAGTCGCCTCAACGATGTCTTCTTCCTTTGAAGATACGTGTGAATCCAAATCCCTCCAATCAAACATCTAATACAATTCTTGAATCATGGTCCTCTCTTTCTTTACAGGACCCTTGTTATTACTCATCCGATGTGATTCTTGAATCAAGGTCCTCCCGTTCTTCGTAGGACCTTCTTCATCAATCAACTCGAATAAGTCTTCCTCCTTTGAAGATTCATGTGACTCAAAGTCCTTCGAGACAAACGCCTGAATCGACCCATGCATTGCAATCTATAGACTTTGGACTTAATCCTACTATTTTACAGATGATATACCATCGTATAGGTAGGTCCACACCACCTTCTTCTATTCCTGAGAGATCTAGCTACACATCTTCTTCGTCTCTCATCTCATCTTCTTCTATCAATCATCATCAAACGTCTTCTAAGTCTTCCACACCAACTGAACCTCTTTCTTCCAATCAACCCCTAGTGTTCGATCAACAAATCATACCGATTGACCTCTTTCGGAATGAAGAAACAATCATGGAATTTATAGGGGCACATGAATATATTCCTTTAGAAGATTATGAGAAAGGATTCTCTTTAGACTTTGATGCATATGCATATTGTGAGGAAAGGGTTGATTCCTTTTATCAAGAAATGGAGGAAGAGCCTCAAGTCATGCAACTTGACCCTCCTCTTATTCTTCCATCTTCACATTCTTCATTATGTGATGAAACTCCTTGGTCTTGCATTGATCCATGGCCTATCTTTTCATCACCCAATAACTCTTTGTCTATCATAATTCCTCAATTACAATCTCTTATGGGGTTGACACCAAGCAGCCCTTCATCTTCATCTAGGTGTGGGTTACATTCTAGTAGGCCTCCCTCTGCTATTTGTGGGACATTTTCAAGTATTCCACTATCTTCTATTCTTGGGGCATGCCCAACTAGCCCCTTCTCTTCTAGGTATGGATCACCCCCGGGTAGTCCATCACCTTCTATTCTTGGGCCACATCCTAGTAGTCCATCATCTTACATCTATGGGTCACGTCCTAGTAGCCCTTCTTCTTCTATTCTTGGTCCACATCCTAGTAGTCCATCATCTTACATCTATGGGTCACATCCTAACTTAGCCCTTCCTCTTCTATTCTTGGGCCACATCCTAGTAGCCCTTCATCTTCTATCTATGGTTCACATTCTAATAGCCCTTATTCTTCTATTCTTGGGCCAAATCCTAGCAATCCTTCATCTTCTATCTATGGCTCACCTCCCGAGCCCATCTTCTTCAATCCTTGGACCGTATCCTTTTCATCAATCACATCATCCTTCTACCAATGACGGGGGTAAGCCCACCATCATTTCTCTCATTCCTATCATCAATCGTAAACGTTCACTTTCTTCTCCTTCTTGGGATCAGAAAAGTCACACGTCAGCTTATAAGAAACCCAAACAGTTCATTTTCAAGCTTAGTTCAAAGCTTGCAAGAGTTCAAAATCACCCAACAACTCGAACAATCTCAAAATTCTAAATCAAGCGCGATTCAAGAATGCACATCAACGTAACCATCAAGTATGGCACAAAGTGCATAAACCTCTGGATACAAAACTCAAGATCCCACATACAAAATCCATGTTTCAGGATAAATCACAGTACTTTGTTTAGTGTGAACTCACCATGATCATCAAGATCATTGAAAACATAACTCTTGATAAACAAACACGCTTAGTCTCCTTATCAAGGAAATCGCAAACATCATTGTTGTTGGATCCTATCGCCTGAGTGACTTTGTTAGTCTCAATGGTCCAAAAAAATGTCAAAATCTTTTAAAAAACAATTCAAAAATAAAAAAATAAGAAAACATTGAGAAAATACAACAAAAATCAAAGGTATAAAGATCAAACATTGCGATCGGTTATTGTGTACTCATGGATGTTTCTTTCTTCCCTTCATTGCTATTTTTTCTACAAGTCTCCTACCATTTTCATCTCTTTGGTGATATTTTGATTAGCTTATTCACATGCATTTTGTGACATTTATCTCTATGGTATTTATTTTACTTTGGTCTTTTGTCACCTTGGTAAATTAAATAACGCATTGACCTCTTAGAGATCCTATCACATTCAACATCTAATAAACTTGTTGTGAAGAACTTTTGGACATATTTGTTGACACTAGCCAATGTCATCATCGTAAGCATTTCCACCTCCTTCCATCAAGCCATCAGTGGTTCTTAACCCCTTGTCAAACAAGAGAGCTGAAATAAGTTTTCAGACAACAAAATAATCAAAATCAATCAAACATCAAAATCTAAAAGCTACAAAGCAAAAGAAAATTGATATATAACTCTCTCTTGGGGTATTTCCAATAATCTCTATTGGGGCTATGGACACTTGACTGGTAGTAGAGAAATGTTGCGATTAGAATTAAATACATCTCCATCGGGGCTATGAATGCCTGGCTGGTAGCGGAGCAATGTATGACTATCCTTTCACCATCCATTCACAAAATCACCTTTCATAATAAATCATTCCTACACATTGGCTAGGGTGTCATCATCTTGTTGTCTTTTAAATCTTCCCTTCAAGAGGTAATAAATTCCACGTGCACACACCAGATCTCTATGAGTAAACAGATTAGTATGTTACCAAGTAATTTTTTTGGACTTTGTTAAGACTCTTACTCTAGTCCATATCTTGTCTCACGATTTGTGCCTTTGGCTAATCAATTCTTCCTCTCGAGGCTTCTAAGCTACATTCATATCATTCACATCATTCTTCTACTTCATTCAGAACATCCATGTGTATAAGATTAATTTTTTGCCATGTTTTCAGACACCTTTGTCCCCTTTCACAAAAACAATCTTCTCCTTCCTTTCATCATGTGCTTATAGGCCAACTTACACTAGGGGCATCCTTGGTTCTTCCTAGCACTTCATTGGTTTATGGTCACCATCATGTTGAACCTATTCATACTAGCCTTGGGTCCCGCTTCTTCTGTGAAGAGTTTACCTTTGAATACTCTCTCATCTAATCATTGGGGAATTGTTTTACATCTTCACCTTTCTCATACGCACGTGGCCTTATGCCCTTGTACATCCCATATATCATTGGAGGCATCCACGCTTCCTTGTCCTCTTGTACATAGTTTCATAAAACTTTTAAAATCAACAAAACATTCAAATATGTTAGAAAAATCATCAAAAACATTCAAATATGTTTCAAAAAAATTCTAAAATTGAAAATCATCCTACAAAATGTTACTCTTTGGTTCTCACTTGTTCATGTGTGTGACTTGTGGATCATGTTGATCTTCCTCCATAAGAAAAACCTAGGTTGTTTACTTCTGCACGTACTGCTGGGCACAACAAGTTGCCTAGTACTATTTCGTAGTGCACATTACTTTTCCATCAGACCCAAGTGTCCTCCATTATTCCCCTCGCATGTATCCTTTCTTGGGGCACCATCATCAACCCTTGTCATTAATTTACACAAGTCATCACTGAAGCTTGATAATAAAACCATTACATTATGTTTCTATGTTAGTTTAGCTTGTTTACTTTCTCGTATTGCATTACATTTTGTATGTTGCATGGAGTTAGGCATCTTTCACTTTCTCGTATTGCATTGCATTTTGTATGTTGCATGGAGTTAGTGTTTTCAGCAATGGACAATTGTTCGTAGTATGGCTTTTCATGTCATTCTACCTTTGTCGTATGCTTATATTTTTCATAAGGACCGATGATGTAGTTCCTATGGCAATATGATGACATCAAATTTGTTCCAAATAAATAAGTGGCTAGAGGCTAAGCTCTTCTCTCCCCTCTTCCTCATTTCTTCTACTTCACTTCCCTTTCACCCCTAATTTTCTCTCTCATCTGGGGCATCCTGCCTCCTCCCATTCTTCTATCTATATCTCACCTTTTTTTGATCGATCGTTAATCATCTTCATTCATCACCCCATCAACACTTGAGGGGGCATCTCTCCCTCCTAATTTTTCTTCTATCCCTTCAAAATTTTCTTTTGTCTACTATCTTTGAAGTGACGTCACTTACGCCACCTCGAAAGAGGGGCAAATGTAGACACCTATATTTACACCCAATCAATTTAAATACTTAAATTGCACTAATTATCCCTTTCTACAAATCGATGAAATATCGTCAAAAGCACTCATTTTCCCTCATATCATCATTAATTAATTACACTAAGCTAATTAATTAAGTTTCCTATCTAACAAATACCTAATTAATGACCTTCCATTAATAAATCACCCTTCTACCTAGACTAATTAATTATTATTAATTAATTAACTTTCCCTTCCATTTAACCAATAAATAAATATTTAATTGATTTAATCCCCTTATAATAGTCTAAATCGTACTAATATTCCTCTAATTATCTTCTATAAGCTTACATCTACCTATTAGTTAATCACCTTTGATTACATAAAACACCCTCAAACCCCATGACTTACTAAGCATAAATTAAACCCTTTTAAAGTAAGGTTACCTTTATTAAAGCAAACTTATCCATTCCTAATCATGTTTTACCTTTATCCCACATTCATGAGAATGTGTTGAACCCTTTATCCTTTGGGCTATATAAAAGAGCCCTCCACCTACCTTTTACTTACACCTAAACTCCTTAGAGAGAAAATGCAAAGCATATAGCAAAGAGACTAAGAGCTTGCACCTTGTTTTCTTGAGAGTTCATCATCTTGAAGAGTTAAGCCTCTTTCTTAAAGTGCTTGGGTCATATGGAAGGTGTCAAAAGGGTCTTGTAGCCCAACTTTGATTAATCCTCATTCCTAGGTTCTCACGAACATTAAGGACAACTATTTTTGATAGCCATGGTACTACCTAGGTTCCTTCATTTATATGTTGTTAGAGAATAGATGATATTTAGGTGCTTAACATAGTTGATTTCATAGTTTTGTATTAATAATTGTTAGCATCTAACCCTTGATTAATTATTATCATGATGGTGTTTATAATGTTGTTTAATTCTTGGTATGCCTAGGTTCACATTTGGCACTCCGGTGGGACTTCAAAATTATGCATGCTATTTTAACATCTCTACTCTCCTAGATTACCAACAAGAATGAATGGACCTATTTAGCTCCAATGGCAATAAAAAATTGTTTTGTTTGATCCTTACAAAATGCAAGAATAGGAAACTTTAGCTCTTAACAATGTGACCTCTCAAGAAAACAAAAGTCAAGATCTTAGTCTCTTTTATATGCTTTGCATTTGCTCTCTTAAGAAGTTTTAGGTGTAAGTAAAAGGTAGGTGGAGGGCTCTTTATATAGCCCAAAGGATAAATGATTCAACACATTCTCATGAATGTGAGATAAAGGTAAAACATGATTAGGAATGGATAAGGTTGCTTTATTAAAGGTGACCTTACTTTAGAAGGGTTTAATTTATGCTTAGCAAGTCATGGGAGTTGGGGGTTGTTTTAATTAATCAAAGGTGATTAACTAATAGGTAGATGTAAGCTTATAGAAGATAATTAGAGGAATATTAGTACGATATAGGCTATTATAAGGGGATTAAATCAATTAAATATTGATTTATTGGTTAAATGGAAGGAAAGCTAATTAATTAATAATAATTACTTAGTCTAGGTAAAAGGGTGATTTATTAACGATATGTTAACTAGGGTATTTGTTGGATAGGAAACTTAATTAATTAGCTTAGTGTAATTAATTAATGATGATATGAGGGAAAATGAGTGCTTTTGATGATATGTTGTCGATTTACGAAAAGGGGATAATTAGTGCAATTTAAGTATTTAAATTACTTGGATGTAATTATAGGTGTCTACATTTTCCCCTCTTTGAGGTGGCGTAAGTGACATAAATTAGTAAGAGGAGAGATGCCCCCTCGAGTGTCATGGGGTGATGAAAGAAGTCGATCGATGATCGAAAAAGGTGAGATATAGATAGAAGAATGGGAGGAGGCGGATGCCCCGATGAGAGAGAAAATTAGGGATGAAAGGGAAGTGAAGTAGAAGAAATGAGGAATAGGGGAGAGAAGAGCTTAGCCTCTAGCCACTTATTTATTTGGAACAAATTTGATGTCATTGTATTTCCATAGGAACTACGTCATCGGTCCTTATGAAAAATATAAGCATACGAAAAGGTAGAAGCGACATGAAAAGCCATACTACGAATGATTGTCCATTGCTAAAAACACCAACTCCATGCAACATACAAAATGTAATGTAATACAAGAAAGTAAACAAGCTAAACTAACATAGAAACATAATGTAATGGTTTTATTATCAAGCTTCGGTGATGACTTGTGTGAATTAATGACAAGGGTTGATGATGGTGCCCCAAAAAGGATACATGCAAGGGAGTAACGAAGGACACTTGGGTGCGATGAAAAATCAATGTGTACTATGAAACAGCATGCCAGAAACTAATTGTGCCCGAGTAAAGACGAAGTAAGTAGCCTAGATTTTGCTAATGGAGGTAGAACAAGATGATCCGCATGAGTCACACACATGAACAAGTGAGAACCAAAGAGAAACGTTTTGTAGGATGATTTTCAATGTTTAGAAGTTTTACTGAAACATATTTGAATGTTTTTGATGATTTTTCTAACATATTTGAATGTTTTGGTTGATTTTAAAAGTTTTATGAAACTATGTACGGAGGGACGAGGAAGTGTGGATACCTCCAACGATATATGGGATGTACAAGGGCATAAGGCCACATGTGTATGAGAAAGGTGAAGATGTAAAAAAATTCCCCAATGATTAGGTGGGAGTATTCAAAGGTAAACTCTTCACGGTAGAAGCGGGACCCAAAGTGGATAGGTTCAACATGATGGGGAACGTAAACCAATGAAGTGCTTTAGGAAGAAGCAAGGATGCCCCAACGTAAGTTGGCCTACAAGCACATGATAGAAAGGAAGGAGAAGATTGTTTTTGTGAAAGGGGACAAAGGTGTCTGAAAACATGGCAAAAAATTAATCTTATACACATGGATGTTCTGAACGAAGTAGAAGAATGATGTGAATGATATGAATGTAGCTTAGAAGCCTCGCGAGGAAGAATTGATTAGCCAAAGGCACAAATCGTGAGACAAGATATGGACTAGAGTAAGAGTCTGAACAAGGTCCAAAAAAATAGTTGGTAACATACTAATCCTGTTTACTCATAGAGATCCGGTGTGTGCACATGGAATTTATTACCTCTTGAAGGGAATATTTAAAAGACAACAAGATGATGACACCCTAGCCAATGTGTAGGAATGATTTATTATGAAAGGTGATTTTGTGAATGGATGGTGAAAGGATAGCCGTGCATTGCTCTGCTGCAGCCAGGACATTCATAGCATCGATGGAGATGTATTTAATTTTAATCACAACATTTCTCTCTTTACCGATCAGGCATCCATAGCCTTGATAGAGATTATTAGAAATACCCCAAGAGAGAGTTATATATCAATTTGCTTTTGCTTTGTAGCTTTTAGATTTTGATTATTTTGTTGTCTCGAAAACTTATTTCAGCTTTCTTTTTGACAAGGGGTTAAGAACCATTGATGGCTTGATGGAAGGAGGTGGAAATGCTTACGATGATGACATTGGCTAGTGTTAACAAATATGTCCAAAATTTCTTATAACAAGTTTATTAGATGTTGAATGTGATAGGATCTCTAAGAGGTCAATCATTCTTTAATTTACCAAGGTGACAAAATACCGATTGTCAAAACAGATACCATAGAGATAAATGTCACAAAATGCATGTGAATAAGCTAACCAAAATATCACCGAAAGAATGAAAATGGTAGGGAGACTTGTAGAAAAAAATAGCAAGGAAGGGAAGAAAGAAACATCCATGAGTACACAATACCGCTTGCAATGTTTGACAATTTCTCAATTTTTTAAATTTTTTTAATTTTTTAATTTAAAAAAATAAAAATATTCTTGACAGTTTTTTGGACCATTGGGACTTACAAAGTCACTCTGTGTGATAGGATATAACAATGATGTTTGTGATTTCCTTGATAAGGGAGACTAAGCATGTTTGTTTATCAAGAGTCATGTTTTCCCGATCTTGATGATCGTGGTGAGTTCACACTCAATAAAGGACTGTGATTTATCCTGAAACATGGATTTTGTATGTGGGAGCTTGAGTTCCCTATCCAGAGGTTTATGCACTTTGTGCCATACTTGATGGTTACGTTGATGTGCATTCTTGAATCACACTTGATTTAGAATTTTGAGATTGTTCGAGTTGTTGGGTGATTTTGAGCTCTTGCAAGTTTTGAACTGAGCTTGAAAATGAACCTATTTGGGTTTCTTATAAGCTGACGTGTGACTTGTCTGATCCCGAGAAGGAGAAGAAAGTGAACGTTTACGATTGATGATAGGAATGAGAGAAATGATGGTGGGCTTGCCCCGGTCATTGGTAGAAGGATGATGTGATTGATGAAAAGGATACAATCCAAGGATTGAAGAAGATGGGCTACTGGGAGGTGAGCCATAGATAGAAGACGAAGGGCTGCTAGGATGTGGCCCAAGAATAGAAGAAGAAGGGCTACTTTGGGATGTGACCCATAGATAGAAGATGAAGGGATACTAGGATGTGGCCCAAGAAAAGAAGAAGAAGGGCTACTAGGACATGACCCATAGATGTAAGATGATGGAATACTAGGATGTGGCCCAAGAATAGAAGAAGAAGGGCTACTAGGACCTTACCCATAGATGTAAGATGATGGACTACTAGGATGTGGCCCAAGAATAGAAGATGATGGACTACCCAGGGTGATCCATACCTAGAAGAGAAGGGGCTAGTTGGGCATGCCCCAAGAATAGAAGATAGTGGACTACTTAAAAATGTCACACAAATAGCAGAGGAGGGCTATAGAATGTGTCCCACACCTAGATGAAGATGAAGGGCTACTTGGCGTTGACCCCATAAGAGATTGTGATTGAGGAATTATGATAGACAAAGAGTTATTGGGTGATGAAAAGATAGGCCATGGATCAATGCAAGACCAAGGAGTTTCATCACATAATGAAGAATGTGAAGATGGAAGAATAAGAGGAGGGTCAAGTTGCATGACCTGAGGCTCTTCCTCCATTTCTTGATAAAAGGAATCAACCCTTTCCTCACAATATGCAGATGCATTGAAGTCTAAAGAGAATCCTTTCTCGTAATCTTCTAAAGGAATATCTTCATGTGCCCCTATAAATGCCCTGATTGTTTCTTCATTCTGAAAGAGGTCAATCGGTATGATTTGTTGATCGACCACCAGGGGTTGATTGGAAGAAATAGGTTCACTTGGTGTGGAAGACTTAGAAGACGTTTGATGATGATTGATAGAAGAAGATGAGATGAGAGATGAAGAAGATGTGTAGCTAGATCTCTCAGGAATAGAAGAAGGTGGTGTGGACCTACCTATACGATGGTATATCATCTATAAACTAGTAGGATTAAGTCCAAAGTCTATAGATTGCGATGCATGGGTCGATTCAGGAATTTGTCTTGAAGGACTTTGAGTCACATGAATCTTCAAAGGAGGAAGACTTATTGGGGGTGATTGATGAAGAAGGTCCTACGAAGAATGGGAGGACCGTGATTCAAGAATCACATCGGATGAATAATAACAAGGGTCCTGCAAAGAAAGAGAGGAACGTGATTCAAGAATTGTATTAGATGTTTGATTGGAGGGATTTGGAGTCGCATGTATCTTCAAAGGAAGAAGATGTCGTCGAGGTGACTGATAAAAGGGGTCCTACGTAGAAAGGGAGGACCGCAACGTAGGAGTCATATTAAATGTATGATGAAGAGGTTCCTACAAAGATAGGGAGGACCATGACATAGGAGTCACATTAGATGACTTAGGAGTCAAATTAGATGAATCTGAATAGTATTTTGGATCTGAATCATTAGAAGAGTCAGAGGAAATATTTGGATTGGAATCCTCAGAAGAAGAGGAAATGTTTGGATTAGAATTAGAAGAAGAGTGGGGGGAACTCGAATAATAATTTGGATCAGAAGTGTCCAAATCATACCACCGACTATGAGATGAAGGTGGGGAACGAGTTACCCGTATGGGCTCTCTAGCATGAAGAACCAAATAAGGTTTAGTTGTGATGGGAATCATATGATTTGAATTGCTGAACCTAGGTTATGTATTTTCGTAAGTATGGCGAACTATGCAAAAGTTAGTCATTTTGGCGCTATTTTAAGCACAAATGTCCAGATCTGAATAGTATGATGGAACTCCTTCAAAGGGAAGGAAGTGACATGTCAATTTGGGTAGCATAAGGACAACCAACTAGACATTTCATAAGTATTGATATGTGTGCGTGATTTTCTGAAGAAGGTCTAAGGAAAATAGACATCGTGATGATGTAATATCGATGAGATCAAGAGGGATTGTCCTAGAAAACAAGTTTTTGAATGAATAATCACAAGGAACAATCATGCAAGCGTGAAACACAACCAATCAACAAGGAAATACATCATATGAAAATGTGATGCAAAGATGATCAACAAGATGTTTTCACTTATGCCAAGTTCAAGGAAATGAACAAAACGTAAGTAAAAACAAGAAGTCAATGCAATCTCCCAATCAAGATATATGATGAGTGAGCTCAAACTTGATTAAGACCTATATCTCAAAAAGTGCCAATTACAATTTATGAATGACACAACAATATCACCAAGATATGCTAACCCACTTTACGAGAAAGTGAAGTATTGATATCGAGGTGTTATTGATATAACACGCACAAATGGTAACACCTAGCACTCTTTGAAATCGAGGTAATAATAGAACCGAACTAAAAAGCTCAAAGTATAGCTAGAAATAGTTAAAAATGTGTGCAATGTAACCGTACAATATAGGTATTTATGTCGAGTTTACTAGAAACAAGACGTAAATATTAAAATTGTAGTGATACGATACAAACAAGCTAACTCTTCTAAGGAAGTCCATGGTGATGAACCATGCCTAACTATAATGACGACCTTGACAAGGGTATTAAGATCACAATGGCTACCAATGACGTGAAAATACTTCCACACACTTTAGACATTTAACTAACTTGAACCGTAAACATGGATGGGCATAAACAGACATAAAAGTGAGAGAAATGTCGATTGGTAACACAAAGGTAGTCACCCTTCTTTTTGATCAACAAAGTGTCAAAAGAATGTGAAGGAAGTAAATCGAAAAAGATAAAAATGCTAGCTTCACTTTGGCGAGTTTCGCCTTACCCTAAGGCAAGTAAAAACTAGGTGAAAGTCTTTGTCATGTACACGTTTCTCAATGAAAATATGGTTCACAACTCAACACTATTTTAAAATGGTCAAAGTGGGATCTGGCCAAAGTATATTCTCTAGGTGGTTCTCTCACCCTAGGTGTTACAAAGTTGCCACGAGTGAGAATGATTTACCCAAAAAGTTATATTGACTAGTTTGGGAGTATCTCAGCCTTTACTTTACCCCTTTCAAGAATAGTAGGCAACTAGTGCGTCTATGTGTACTATCACTAGGGTTCTCTGACGGATAACCTATAATGTTATATCACAAAGGAATCACTAGTCAAGTAGGTAGTGCGAAGAACTTTCTGTTTCATCCACAAGAGTTCCCTCTTGCATGGACTACTTTGGGGTTCTGGAACCACCCCCATTGTTGTAGCTTAAGGTGTTATGCCAAAGGGGTTATGTTCCAGGTTGAGCGGAGAGGAACGTGCCCTTTTTGAAACCTACAATACAATGTTTTGAATATGTTATTCTTTTTATCTTGTTTAATTAGGTTTGGTTTTCTTGAACACCTTTTGGCAACTCCGTATAACAAGCTTTGTATTAGTAGTTTTTATTTCATTTTGATTCCTCCTTTCTTTGACAAGCGTTTTAGGTCCTGCATTCAAGCATTAGCAGTTCTCCAAGAAAATCACATTATTTAAAAGAGGATTAAGAGTTGCTTTTGATTCTCAAGATTATCTAAGGATGCAAGAGAATAGCATACACAACAAATAATCTAACTAAAAATTAAAGAAAATATTTTCAATCAATGAACCATATAAAATTCTTGATAAATATTCATTCCCTAAACCAAAAGTGAAAGATGAAGTTTCCAATTTACCAAATGTTAGAAAATGAAGACTAAAGTTGCTTTTGATTCTCAAGATCACCCTAAGGTGCAAGAGAATAGAATACAAAAACTTTATCCCAACTATATAGAAATGGAAAACTTCAAATCGAAGGACCATTGAAAAATGCTTTGTAAAGGTTCATTCCCTTAAGAAAAATGAATAATCAAATTTATAAGTTTAATCCCAATGTTAAAAACATAGAGATCAAAGTTGTTTCTGATTCTTAATATCACAAAAATGTGCAAGAGAAGAGCATACACATGCTTTGGTCTAAATCGAGTAAGCATGGAAATACAACATTCATCAAAACATTAGATATGTTAGAAAATGACCAGTTTTAAACTAATAGAAAAACCTGAAATTTTTGTAATTATAAATCTCAAATTTATGTTTTCATTGCATATTTAAGTTCAATACATTTCAACGCAAAACAAATAGAGTCATTTTGAGTTCGGGAGCAAAATTTATGGCCTTCGGAAGATGGGTTACGCATATGCTCTTATGTTCACGGGTATGCACTTGATATGCACTCAAAAAATGTAAAAAATGTCTCTTAATCTACAAAATGGACAAATTTTTCCAACCAAGATTCAATTTTAACAACCCATCACATCAATATATGAATAGAAGACTCAACGCTATCAAACATTAACATACATGCTCAAGAATTTAAAATTTTTAGGAAATTGACAAAATTAGCATATAGAATGATGAAAAAGTAAGCTCTAAAAATGAAAACATGATGAAATATTGAAATTTTCTCACCAAGATTAAATTTTGATAGCAACCCACCACATTAATATGTAAATAGAAGACTCAACTCTATCAAACACTAACCTACATGCTCAAGAGTTTAAAATTGTCAAGAAATTGACAAAACTAGCATGTAGAATGATGAAAATGTAAGCTCTAAAAATGAAAACATGATGAAATCTTGAAATTTTCCCATCAATTCTAATTTTGATAGCACTTCACCTCCTTTTTACCTATAAGGAAGACTCAACACATGCAAACTCAACAAAACAAGTTAAGAAAAACAAGCTAGATCAACATGTGTAAACGAGGATTAGTAACCAAAATGAAACTTAACTATAAAAACTTGAAATTAAGTGCAAAGGACAATGGAGTAAGTCCCACCATGCATGCAAAATGTGTGCAAGTGTTTTTTTAAACTAATGCTAATGTAAACAAAGACTAACACCTAAATATTCTTAATTAACAAGAATTAAACAATGTTATAAACACCATCATGATAAGAATTAATCAAGGGTTAGATGCTAACAATTATCAATACAAAACTATCAAATCAACTATGTTAAGCACCTAAATATCCTCTATTCTCTAACAACATATAAATTAAGGAACCTAGGTAGGTACCATGGATATCAAAAATAGTTGTCCTTAATGTTCGAGAACCTAGGAATAGGGGCTAATCAAAGTTAGGCTCTGAAGACCCTTTTGACACCTCCCATATGACCCAAGCACTTTAAGAAAGAGGCTTAACTCTTCAAGATGATGAACTCTCAAGAAAACAAGGTGCAAGCTCTTAGTCTCTTTGCTATATGCTTTGCATTTGCTCTCTAAGGAGTTTAGGTGTAAGTAAAAGGTAGGTGGAGGGCTCTTTATATAGCCCAAAGGATAAAGGATTCAACACATTCTCAAGAATGTTGGATAAAGGTAAAACATGATTAGGAATGGATAAGGTTGCTTTATTAAAGGTAACCTTACTTTAGAAGGGTTTAATTTATGCTTAGCAGTAATGGGAGTTGGGGGTGTTTTAATTAATCAAAGGTGATTAACTAATAGGTAGATGTAAGCTTATAGAAGATAATTAGAGGAATATTAGTACGCTTTAGGCTATTATAAGGGGATTAAATCAATTAATATTGATTTATTCTAGAATTTGTTTTTGTTTATTTATCATCTCAAGAGTCTATAAATTGGGTGTAAAATTCAAGTTGTTCCTTTCCTTCCATTTTCCATGATCACGTTGTTGTCCCTATCATTTTGTCCCAAATACTCGAGGAAACTTGATTGGATGTAGCTCGGAGGATCATGTTTTTAAATTTATAACATCTCCAAATTCTCTTTCCTTTAAGAAAAATTCATCTTCGGATCAAATGGTTATTTTCCTACATTTTTACGGTTTGACGAGTGTGTTTTTCCTCGTTAAATTTATATCTCTGCATCAGTGGAAATGTGTCCCTTTTTGGTTGGATGCAGCTCGACGGGGCACTCTAAAAACTCTATGGCTCACTTCAACCAAAAACTGTCCACATGGAGGAATGACACTCATTTGAAAATTCACCTTTGGGTTTGGACTTGGAGTTGCACTAGGGGGACACGTGGAGGATTCTACTGCTTTTCCCGAACTTAGGCAATTTTTCATGTAACCGGTATAGTTTTGGTGGGCCATAGACACGTGGTGAGCCCACGCTTGTTCAATGTCTCCGCTCTTGGGCACCATCGTGAAGTTGCGCCATAAAGACATGTGGAGGTTTCTACCAGGGTCTTCCCATACTTCAACTTTTCCAGCAATTTCTAAGGCCTGGGACATGTGGAGGGACCGCGCATGTTTGGGGACCAGCCCCTGAGTTTTATTTTGAAGAATCACTAGGAGGACACTTGGAGGCTTCCGCTCTAACTTCCTTTTTGCTTGGACTTTTCAACAGCACCAAAGGAGACTGTCTCGGACCTTAGACACATGGCACCTTCCATTGAACCTTCAACTTTTTAACAGACTCTATTGGACTAAGACACGTGTTGAGCCTACACTTGTTTGGGGTCTCTACTTTTGGGGACCATCTCAAAATGCGCCATTGAGACACGTGGCAGTTTGAAAAGTCAAAATGCGGGGAGGCGAGGCCATCGGAGGCAACTTGGATTTTTTTCCTCTTATTGTCAAAAATATTGAAGTCATCAAAATGACCCATGCAAGCCCGATAGAGAATAGTCAAAATTTGATGTGAAAAGTCAATGGCGGAGGTGCAAACTTTCAAGGGAAATTTGGAAAATTTTCCTTTTTTGAAAAAGGGGGTTAAAGTGTAAAACGAAGTGTGGTTTTACTTTGGGACCCACATCAAAAGCTAAAGGTAGAAGGGTGGAGCTATGGGGAAAATTTGGAAAATTTTCCTTTTTTCCAAAAAAGGGGTAAAAGTTGCAGAATCGAGCCTCGGTTCCGTTGGGACCCACATTAGGACATGTGTCAAGCCCGTTTTTCAAAGGTCGAGGGGGAGCAAAATGAGAAATTTTGCATTTTTTCCCAAAAGGTGTAAAAATTAAAAAGGAACCCCAAGCCCATTTTAACTCAAATCTCCGACGTGGACGATCCAAATTCAAAAGGGAAATCGACGGCAATTGTGCATTTGTATATGATTTTCCACCATTTTTTCTCCAAAGCTCCTGGGGATGCGAATTTTTATGGTTTTTTTATCATTTCTTGATGTCTCCTACATGCCAAATGAAGAGGAGAATTAATTTGATATCTTGATTTGGTGGGGAAGATCTAAAACGTCTTTTACCATTAAGGTGTGATCTGACTATCGGATTCGATCGATTTTCCAATATTTCCTTCCTTGGCATGCAATAAACCAAATTTGATAGATTAGAGGAGGAAGTAGTTGGTGCGTGAAATGAAGAGTGAGTTACCACATGAAAGAATTGAATGCTGGAAATATTTGAAGAGATTTTCCCTTCTGAGCACCTGACAACTATTTTGCAAATCTAATTCTGGGAATCACGATCAAAATCGTAATAAGAAATGGTGATTTGAATGTTTTTTGTTTTCGGGGGAAATCTCTGTTGTAAATTAAATGTTATAAATTGCATGAATTTTTCATGCAAATGGTTGGAGTCTAGAGGTCGAGAGTTAATTCCTAAGAGAAAAGTTTGACATAGCCCATCTTTCTGAGAAACCATGAGAGGAACCTATTTATTTATTTTGTGTTAAATTTGATCATGTCAATGTGGTTGCAAGTATACAACCATTGACAAGCTCTGAGATTGTTCTAGAAAACTCTCTCCTGCTATGAATTTAATCAAATTTGAGTTAATCTATGTTGATTTTTGAGAAAAATTGTGTCTACTTCATTTCTGAATGTCTACAAATAGTTTTTCTTGTTCCCATTGCAATCTTACATTGAAATCTTTGTGAATCACACAAGATATTATCCTTGTGATAGTTTTGTGGCATTTGTAATTTCATTTATCAGAAGAGCTTTTATTTGATAGTGAAATAAACAAATTTAAAATCACTTTACTCCTAACATGATGATAAGATTGTTTGTTAGCCTTTGAGGGTATCTTAGGCATGATAAAACAAAGGTTGATAATGTTCAATTAAGTTTTTCAATTTGAGCCTTCATTTTGGATTCTTAAAGTTTGTGTGAAAACGTGTTGATTTGGGCCTCCATTGAAGAACACCTTCTAGTTAAAGGAACATTTTAGCTGTTTTGAAGCATTTTGTTGATCAAGCCTTCTTTTTTTTTGTAAAATCTCTTTTAGCTGTTTTGAAGCATTTTGTTGATCAAGCCTTCCTTTTTTTGTAAAATATCTCAAATATCTGGTGAATCAAGTTCATTTTGCCTCACCTCCCACCAAAATTCATTTAAAAACAACCAATCCTACCCATACTACCCCTATTTGTCCTGTGTGTGTACAAATGCATAATTTCTATTACCAAAACATGTAGAAGCAATCAGTTTTCATTGTCTTTAGTAGCCTAAACCTTTCTTAGAAAACATCTCCATTATCTAGGGTGACAACTCGTGAGAGTTAGATTTTTGTTGTATTGATCATGTTTTCTTCAAGGTCTTCTTAATAAATTTGCAAAGAAGGAAATCTCCATCTCCTCCACAAACAACAAGCTACAAAAGGGTCCTCTCACCCTGGTTGAAAGGCACAACCATAAAGTAGTGAGGATAGATCAAATCTTCTTGAGGGTGCTATCCATTTCTCCACATCTGAGTGACAAAGAGCAAGTTGCATTTCTTCCCTAGATGCAAAATGACACACAACATGATCTACTTGTCTCTAAGCTTCCTATTAAATCTGTGATGCTACTCATCTTCTGAGGGAGAATCAATCTGGGTACCAATAATTTGTACACATTGGAAAAGTGTCTCAATGTTTCCAAGCATACTCTATTGGAGACAACACAATGGAAATGATCTAATTGATTACCAAAGGCATAAGATGCCAATAAATACAAGAAGGAAACAATTCGATAGAATTGTCAAAAAGTTAAAGGAGTGTAAGTGACTAGGTCGGTTTACATCATAACAAATGTATTAATTAATATGCTAACTCCCCCACATAATATATTTTTATTATTCCAAACATGGTAAAAAGGTTTTACACTCTCAGTGTAGCTTGCTCACCTTTGAGGTGGCATGCCATCCTTGTGGATTCATGGTATTAATGACACCTTGGTTTTTCCTTGTAGGATTACCACAAACCTAGAAGTGACATGAGTACATCTCTTTGCTAACACCTTCGGTGGTTTCACATTTTACCATGAACCCTATTGTTTTAAGTCTCCAAATTGACCACAACCCTGTAGGTGACATGAGGTCCCATATCTACACTTTGGTGGTTTCTCATATTTCCACAAACCCTTTTCCAAGAACCAAGTGCTACTTTAGTGTTTTTCTCCTCACGATGTTATTCATCAGGAGGGATCAAACTAGAAAATAATGCTCAACATTTTTATTGAAAAAACACACTACACACAACAAAATCACACCACGCACAACATAAAAACCCATAATAAAAAAATGTCACCAAATAAATGATGCAACCCAATCGTAGGTGATTGACAAGAGGATGCTAATTGTCCTCCTACCTTTGTGTAACCTCCATCCTCTAGTTATTTGCTACTTAATTAGCATATATGGCTTTGAGGCTCAATACAGAATCTTTGGATCTCCACCTGCTAGATGATTATTCACCCTCAAACATAATTATTTTGGAATTTTACAACATCTAGATTCAATTTATTCTGTGTTAAACTCATATGTCCCACCTAGCTCATGGAAACCAACCACATAATCATCAACTTTGACATTCTTTATAAGCGCTAATGTAGGTTGGATAACTATTTTTAGTCTTTTTACCAAGAAAAGACTCTTCTCTGCATAATATTTTTACAAATTGTGTCTCTAAATGTTGTTTTGGTAAGAGATTCATGTGTTTTTCCATTACCTTGCAAGGATGGTTTTCTCTATAAAAGTGACAAACAACTCACTCACTTTCCTTGACAACAACAAATAATTCTTTCTCTGAGGGTATTTCGTGGTATTCCTCATGACAGAGAAAGAACCAATACTACATTTTAGCATCCATTTTTTATAAAAAATATTTATTGGACTATAATCGCAAGCCCATAAAAGAATTTGAATTCAGCAAAACTGCTCCGCCACCAACCGCTCTGATGAAATTTATTGTTTTTTACGTTGAAAACATTAATGTTTTGTGACATTAGTTCACTCGGAATGTTAAATCTTTTTCCCCCACCAACGCTAGTGCACGTGGAGCCTTTCCGAGATTTTTTCCCTACTTTCTGCCTAGCAGACTTTAATGTCCCAAAATTAATTCTTTTGTATATTATTTCAGGTCTGATATTAATATTTGGCCTTGGAATATTTGTAAAGGCTCAAGCATATATTTTAATATATATGTGACATTATATATTGTTTCGAGTCTCAATTTTTTAAAGGCTTATTTTTAGCAAAGGAAAAGTAAATATTTTTTATTTACGACAACGATAAAAATTGTAAGAGGGATTTATATATATAGATATGCAACATCATAATACAAGCAATAAATAGAGAATAGAGAGCAACAACTCGGAGGTGAAAAATATAGAGAAGAAGAATATTGAAAGAGGGAGAAATTTTTGCAATAACATAATAAAAAAGAAAGGGAGAATACAAAGAGGAGAAAATAGAAGGGGGTTTATTTTGTAAATAGATTTGTGTAGCAGCACAAAGGAAATTTTTGTAAGGAAAAAAAATGATTTGGACACAAGAAGAGAAACAATTGAAAAATAGAGCAACAACTCTGATATTGTAAAATTTCTCAAATAAATATAATATATTGTGTGTGTGTTTAATTTGTATTTTTTGGTTGTGTATTTCCCTTACTAGTTGCATTTGGCACTAAATTTTTCCAACAAATTGGTATTAAAGTGAACAAGAGCCCAATATTTTCTAGGTTTAAGTTTTTATTTTCTAGGTTGAGTTGTAATGGCTTCCAGAAAACTCTTGGCAACAACCCCAATATTTGATGGAAAAAACTATGACATCTGGTGTATTAAAATGAAGACATTATTCTCTTCTCAAGAGCTATGGGAACTAGTTGAAGGTGGATACACGTTGTAGACCAGGCTGTTTTTAATGTACTGACACAAGCACAAAAGAATGCTTTAAAGGAAAACAAAAGAAATGATGTAAAGTATTTTAGCTACATCCACAATGCTATCACATATTCAATATTTCCAAGGATAACAACAACTATTAATTCCAAGCAATCTTGAGACACCTCGCGGAATGCTTATCAAGGCAATGATAAGGTGAAGGTAGTAAAACTACAGATGCTAAGGAGTGAGTTTGAGACTCTTCTCATGAAAGACTCAAATTCTATAAATGATTTCTTCACAACAAATATGATCATTGTTAATCAAATGAGGAAAAATGGTAATGTGGTAGAAGAGCATAGAAGCATAGAGAAGGTATTCAAAAGCCTTCCAGTCAAATTTGACCTAGTTGTGGTTGCAATAGAAGAGTCTAAGGACTTAAAACAAATGAGTGTTGATGAGCTAATGGGTTTTTTACAAACCCATGAACATAGGATGATTAGATCAGAAATATCCTCCAATGAACAAGCCTTCAAAATAGACAAAAATGTTAGAGGCAGGGGGAGAGGAGCATACAACAGAAGAAGTGGAAGTCACAACCACTATCGAGAGCCATAGAAAAGAGCTAGAAAAAGAGGAAGTAAAAACAACACTACCAGAGGTGGCTCTACACAAAGGTATGATAAATCCAATGTGCAATGTTATTACTTTAAGAAGTTTAGACATTATGCCATTGAATGTAAAAGAAATAATATGATATGAGAAATCATAATCATAACGCAAACTAATCTAATTAAAAAGAAGCTAAACCTAAGAAGAAGGAATTGGGTGGAGATTTCCTTTTAACTTGTAATGTAGCTAAGAAAGGAAACAAACAAGTATATCATTTAGATAGTGCTTGTAGTAATCATATGTGTAGAAACAAGGAGATGTTCAATAATATAGATGAAGGAATCAAATCTAAAGTGAAGATGGGAACAAACAATAAAGTTCTGTGATGGGTAAAGGCATTGTATCTATTCTCACTAAGCAAGGAGACAAGAAGCATATACATAATGTTTTCTTTGTTCCAAGATTGAAGTATAATATTCTCAGTATTGGGAAGCTTGTCCAAAATGGATATAGATTGAAGTTTGAGAATGGAGAATGTGTTTTATGAGACAAATTGCATGCTAATCTTTATAATGACTTAGAAAATGTCCATGTTAAAAATCTAATTTCCAATAACTATTGATCAATCCATTCTAAACAATGAGATTATGGTTTTTAGGCATGTTCTTTATAATAAGAAAATGGTTAAAGGATTTCCTCTTATTGAACAACAAGATATGGTTTTTGAGGCATGCATGCTGGGGAAGCAACATATAAATTCTTTTCCCTCAGGTAAATCATGGAGAACAAAATCACCACTTGAGCTAGTACATTCAAATTTGTGAGGTCCCACGAAATATCCCTCCATGAATAAAATTTTATATTTTATTACTTTTATTGATGACTTCAGCAGAAGGACATGGATTTATTTCTTGAAAAATAAATCATAAACATTTGAAGTGTTCAAATAGTTCAAGGCCTTGGTTGAGAAGCATAGTGGTCATTATATAAAGACATTGAGAACTAATAGAGGGGGAGAGTATATATCAAATGAGTTTTAAACTTCTGTAAAGAGCACGGGATCAAGAAACAATTCACATCTAGATATACACCTCAACAAAATGGTGTAGCTGAGAGGAAGAATAGAACCATTCAAGAAATGACAAGAAGTATGTTGAAAGCAAGAGGATTGTCATGAATTAAGGTAAAAGCAACAATAGTATATCTTTGAATAGATGTCCTATAAAGAGTGTGAGGAACAAAATACCTCAAGAAGCATGGAGTGGAAGAAAACCAAGTATTGAACACTTGAGAGTTTTTAGATGTGTGGCATATATACATGTGATAGAGCTCCAAATAGATTGTATATATTGCTACATCCAATGATAAGATCACGCCATTATATAGCCAGAGAGGAGAGAAGCCGTGGAATTATTATGTGTGCTTCACATAACAAATAAGAAATCAAATGTATTAATTAGCTAACATTCCCCCTTAATACATTGCTCTTACAAATGTATTTTAAACAAATCAAACTTCACCTTTAGAGGCTTGGTTATCTACAACCCGAAAATTAGTAGGGCGATCAGCTGAATTTGGTGGTTCAAGACAACGAATGTAGTGACATTCGACCTCAATATGCTTTTCTCGTTCATGGAAAATAGGATTCTTCACAAGCTTGACACACCTTGATTGTCAAATGATGGGAGGTTTCTCTTCAGAATCCCTATATCTGCAAGAATGCGAAAACCAAATTGTTCAAGCCTTCACGGGCTCCTTGCATCATATGGTATTCACCTTCAAGGTGGATGAGAGAGAACAACAATTTGCTTCTTGTTGATCCATAATAGAGTCCGGATCCGAGATGAAAAAACATATCTTGAAGTGGATTTCTGTCATCGCGGATCTGCATAGTCGAGCTGTATATCCTGTAAGAAGAACAGTGTTCTTCTCGATACTCTAGACAAAGTCAACTGTACTCGGACATATCTCACACATGCTTTGCTGCTATCCAATGACATTTCTTCGGCTCTGTATAAATCGGTGAGATAGCTCACAAGAAGAAAAGCAAAGATCTGTCAGTATAAGTCAAGTAAATGAGACTCCCCACAAGCTTCCTGTAGTGAGTGATCTACCTATGAAATCCCGGAATCTAGATAGTTGCAAACCTTTTTCCATAGGTGTGGACATTGGTTTACAATTTGACATCCCATACTTTTCAGGAGTGTCTTGGCATATTTCATCTGGGAGATAGAAGATATGGTTCTTCTTCTGCCATATCTCTAAGCCAAGATGTGAAGTAGCCCCAAATCAAATGTGAAGGATTTCTTCAGATCATTCTTTACATCATCTACAAGATTGTCAGAACTTCCTGTGATCACAAGATCATCTACGTACAAAATTAGAATGACAATCTCTATTCCTACCTTCTTGATATACAAATTTGTATCCGAGGGCTACGAGTGAATCCATGCTTTGCAATAGGTGATCATCAATTTTTATATACCATGCCCTAGGTGCTTGTTTAAGTCCATAAAGAGACTTTATCGAACGACATACCTTGTGTGGTTGATGCTCGTCTACAAACCCTTTAGGTTGGGCCATAGTTTTCTTGTAGATCACTGTTTAGAAAAGCACTCTTGACATCCATCTGTGAAGTTTCCATCCATTTTGTCTTCAAAAGAACATCAACTCGATGGTTTTGATTTTCGTAGTGGGTGCAAAGGTCTCGATAGTCAATTCCTTCTTCTGAGAGGATAACCCTTTGAATGACAAGTCGTGCTTTGTGTTTGTCGATTGAACCATCTCAAATATTTTGTTTTGAAAATCCATTTGCAGCAATGGATTTCTTACTGGAAGCGAGATCGACAAGTTCCCATGTCGATTCTCAATCAAGAATCATATTCGAATCCATAGCCTGCTGTTTCCACCTGTGGTTGGTCTAATGCCTCACGAAGCAGTGTCGAGGTTTGGTGCTTTCAACAATTGAACTCATGAGTGCAAAATTTACCTCATCTCTAGCTTGACTTCGTGTTCTAACTCCCGTAGAAGTACCAGAAGTGAGTTCGTGTGCATCCATTAGTACTTTGGACCCATTTCGAAACAATTGGTGCTGCTGATGTGAAGATGTGTTTTCCAATGTGCCAAGATCAACGAACAAGTCTCCACTGAAGGAAGAAGAATCATCTTGCTCATCATCTAATGTGTGAGCAATCTATGTGACGAGTTGATCTGATCTCCATTGTGTGGCGAAGTCAAAGGATGACTCATCACATACCACATCTCGACTCTCATAGATCTTCTTCGTCTCAGGATCCATGAGATGATATGCCTTTGAGGTAGTACTATACCCCAAGAAAAGACATGGCAGTGTCTTTGGATCGATCTTCTTCCTTCTCTTATCTGGAACATGCATATATGCAAATCTGACCAAAAACTCTTAAATGATGAATAGAAGGTTTACGACCAATCTATACTTCTTCCGGTGTCTTTGTTCTACAAGATCTTTGTGAGTGCCTGGTTGAGTAGATATCATGCTGCATGCAGGATTGCTTCTACCCAAAACTAATCCTCCAACTTGGCGGTCGAAAGAGCATACAAAGCCATCTCCATGAGATCCTATGTTGTGGCACTCGAAAAATCCCGTTGTGCCGTGGGGTGTGTAAGAGTAATCAAATGTTGCTATGAATGCCATGCTGCTTTAGGTATGCTAAGAACTTCTTTGACACAAATTCCCCCTCGATCCGAAAGGAGAAGAAGAGGCTTCCCCAGACTTGGCTTTTTTGGTAGAAGGTCAGGAAATTTGCAAGTGCCTCACTCTTCTTCCGAAGGAAATATACCCACATTTTCCGTGAGTAATCATCAATGATGAAAAGTATTTAAAAAACTTGGAAGCTGGCGGCATCCAAATCGGTGTGTGAATGACACTAAGATGCTCTGTAGAATGATAAGAGATCTGTTTGAATGGACCTCTATGTTGTTTTCTGCAAACATCCCGAGCAAACAGTAAGGAATGGGAGAGTGGAGGAAGCCCTCTTACCATTTCCTTCGCACTAAGTTGATGAAGATAGCCCCCGGAAAGATGACCATATCGAAAGTGCCAAAGTGTAGTGGACTCTTCCGTTGATGCGAGAGAGAGCAATGCTAGATGAAGTGACCATCCAATATGCAAATAGATGGCCCTTGAAATGCTTGAGCAATGACCGACTCTCCACAAAATGATGCGAGACTTGACCCCTTTTTCAACAAAGAATTCAACTTTTGCATTCTATGGTTAAGAAGTTGACTTACGAGACAAAAAGATTTGAATTCAAACACTGGAACATATAGCACCTTTGTGAGTGTACATCTTCGTGTTCCAAGAGGAATGATGACATCACAATCCTATAACTGCAATATACTCTTGATTGTATGCAGAAATGGTGATCCGATCTCCAGTGGGCCTCACTCGAGTATGGAACAACTTCTTGTTGCAATCATGTGTTTCTTGGTGCTGAATCAATCAACAGAATCTTCTAATGCTAAAGTCTCGTGAGACTAGAACAATGTCATAATGAGTCATATCTGGTTCCTCTTCATCGGAGGTGGCATCCTACTGAGCAGCAATGTGGCCCTTTTTCTTCTGATTACGAGCATGCCATCGAGATTTCTTGGAATATCCTTGGCCGAAGTGCTCTCTTCGCTGTAATTTCCATACTTGCGATCCATATAATAACAGGTTTATAGTGTATGCGTATCCGTGGAGCAAATGTGGCACCACCGATCCGCTTTGTGATTATGTTATAGGGTGGCAATGGCCACTTTGAAGATGGCTGCTTTAGCATGCTTTTCGATTAAGGGGGCTGATTGCCCTTTTCGAGGCTTATGTTTTTGCCTCGTGATAAGATCCTTGTCTTCGAAGGATTCTTATACATTTTGCATGGCTTCTTCCTGCTGGAGATAATTCACCAGGGTTGCAAAACTCACCTCTGTTGAGTGATTGTCAACGTGGTGATCGATGTCATTAAACCGAAGGAAGAGCTCGCGAGGTGAGCGGGACTAACAACTTGTCGTCCACTAGTTCACCGAGTGCAGAGTTAATGTTTACACTGCCGCAAGAAGGCTTCTACTGATGCCATCATGCATACTCATTTATGTATGAAGCTTTGTAATTGCAACTTTGTCGTCATATTTTAGCTTCGTAGATGGTACACAATGCGCTCCATGCACGAGAAGAAGCATTCTTCCGAATGTATGGTTGCACCTCATCGAAAGAAAGACTCGGGGTGATGAGCATTAGCGCTTTCGCATCATCCTTTTCATATTTTTCCAACAGATCATCGTCTATGGGAGGGCGTCTTTTCAAGAGACAATCCCCAAAGATCTTGAATTGAAAGAATCGTCCGCATTTTGGTTTTCCATGCGGCGAAATTTGGCCCTTTCAAGAGTTGGGCATCGAGATAGCAATATTTTTGGAGCAGATTTTTCAAAAACTCAAAAATGTATTTTATTTATTTATTTATTTTTCAAAAATGGCTCTTGCTTCTTGAAGGAATCTTTCCCGAAGATGGGCTCTATAGGCTCATGCGGTGAGATGCCGAACTCCTATTGCGTTTATTTCGCATTCATCATCTCTGATCATAACCACGTTCAAGTTCTCCGGAATCCGCCATGCTTGACATTTTAAGAACCAAAATTATTCAAGGTCCTGAAGATTTGCACAATCTCGTCCAAGAGAATGTTCCCAGTGTTGTGTAGCTGATCAAAGGCAAAGAACAGCCCAGTGGTGTCTTCATTTTCATTCAATGCCCAAATATTGGTGCATTACTTTCTGAATAGCTTTGCATGAAAATTTGAGACATACGCGCAAATTTGCAGTTTCCTCAATCTTACATACGAAGGGTTTGCATGGTCTTTCAATTCTACATGTGCGTATGATTCTTCTTGTCTTCACGCTCAAGGACAAAGACACATTTGCTGCGAGCATTCACGCATGATTCTTTCTACATGATACAAAAAGCAACTTTCCTCGCAGGCGATCAGATGGAGTTGAATCTTCACTCACAAAGAAAAAAGATCTTTCACGCTCTTCCTCTAACTGTCCCTCCATGACCAAAATTTCCTGCAGGGGTTCCTTATGTATCTCCAATTTCGATGTCATTTCGCAAAATGCACACACGGAAGAAGGTCTTGCATTTCTCCTCCACGACAGTTCAAAATGGACAGTCTCATTCCTCTCCATGCACAACAAAGAACACTCCATACACAACAAAAATGGGACAGACACACGCAAAATGAAAAGGGACAGAGCTCAGTCTCAAAAATGGGACAGCACTCAAACTTGCTAGTCATGATAAATGATAGAGCTCCAAATAGATTGTATATATTTCAATATCACATGAGCTCACGCCATTATATAGGCCGAGAGGAGGAAGCCGTGGAAGAAATGGTTATGAAACTGCTTATTAACAAATAACGAGCAGATGTATTAATTAGCTAACAACATGTACCAAAGAAGACCAAGATCAAAATGGGATAATAGAGGAGAGAAGTGCATTTTCATTGGGTATAGTGAGAAATCAAAAGATTACAGATTATATAATCTAGTTACTAAGGAGCTGATAATCAGTCGAGATGTTCAATTTATTGAAGAAGCATCTTGGGAAGATGCACAAGAAATGGAGCAGCCAAAAAAAATGTAAATGCACCTATCATTTTTCTTGAACTAGCAGAAGGAAGAGTGAACAATGTACCAAGTTGGACACCCATTTATCAAAGGGGTGAATCTTCAAATGGAAGCAACCAAAAAGCATGCAAGGAAAAGCTAATGATGCATCTTCATCATCATCAGACTCATTACAGATAGCAAGGTTGAATGAGGAATGTACAAGAGATCTATGACCAGTTAAGGTATTAAAAATAAAGATGAAATGATTAACTTTTTTTTATTTTCAGCAGCTGATCCTATTTAATTTGAAGAAGAAATTAAAGATAAGAAATAGTGTGAAGCAATGGATGAATAAATGCATGCAATAGAAAATAATCATACATGGGAGCTAGTAGATCTTCCTGAAGGAAAACAAGTCATTGGATTGAAGTTGTTTTATAAAACAAGGACTACTCCCGAAGGTAAAATTGAAAGACACAAGACAAGATTAGTTGTCAAAGGCTACAAACAAAGGCTTGGATGTGATTATAATGAGACATTTTCTCCAATAGCAAGGTTAGAGACTGTGAGAACAATTATTTCCATAACTTCTCATCATAAATGGAAAGTTCCATCACATGGATGTAAAATCAGATTTTCTTAAATGGAGTATTGGAAGAAGAAGTGTATGTGGACTAGCCACCTAGTTATGAAATCCTAGGGCATGAAAGTAAAGTGTAAAAGCTGAAAAGAGATTTGTATGGATGAAACAAGCACCAAGGGCTTGGTATAGTAGGATAGATTCCTATCTGATTAGTAATGGATTTAGAAAAAGCAGCAAGTGAGCCCACACTCTACATCAAAGCAAAGAATGGTGAGATTTTAATTGTTGTTTTGTATATAGATGATTTGATTTTTATTAGAAATTTAGACAAGGCAATTGATGAATTTAAATCACCATGAAGAAGGAATTTGAGATGACTGATTTGGGATTGTTGAAGTATTTCCTTGGCATTGAAGTCAAGCAAACAGAGCATGGCATTTTTATATGTCAATCAAAGTATGTAAAGGACGTTTTTCAAAAGATTCAAAATGTTGGATTGTAAATCAACATCTACACTGATTGAATTAAGTCTGAAATTGACCAAAGAAGATTGCAACAACAATGTGGATCCTACATGGTACAAAAGTATGGTAGGAACCTTGATGTATTTAACTTCTACAAGACTAGAAATAATATATGCATTTATTTTAATTTCTAGATTTATGGAGACACCAAAAGAGTCTCATTGGAAAGCAGAAACAAGTGTATTATGAGGTATGTGAATAGAGCCAACAAATATGGAATTTTATATGTTGTTAATAATGATTTTTAATTAGTTGGATATACAGATAGTGATTGGGCAGGTAGCTTGGATGATAGAAAGAGCACATCTAGATATGTGTTCAATGTTGGATCAATATCCATTACATGGGCTTCGAAGAAACAATTAGTTGTTTCTTTGTCTGCTGCAGAAGAAGAGTATATTGCAAAAAATTTGGCCACTTGTTAGATGATATGGCTGAAAATAATTCTCTTAGATTTACATGAAAAACAACAGGAGGTTCTATGATTTATTGTGACAATATATCTTCGATTGCATTATCTAAAAATCTAGTTTTTCATGGCAGAAGCAAACATATTGCAACTAGGTATCACTTTACTAGTGAATTGATTGAGAAAGGAGAAATTGAAACATTTTAACTAAACCACTATCAACGGAAAGGTTTGAACAATTGAGGGAAAATATGGGTGTGATAAATGGAATGTATAGCTCCAGAGATTAATTGTTGTTTTGCTTGATATTAAGGAGTGTCATAAATATTTATTGGACTGTAATATCGAGCCCATAAAAGAATTTTAATTCAATTTAACCACTCCCCCACCAACTAATCTGACGGAATTTATTGTTTTGTCCGTTTAAAACATTAATGTTTTGTGTCGTTAATTCTTGTAGAATGTTGAATCTTTTTTCCCCCGCCAACACTAGTGCACGTGGAGCATTTCCAGGAGTTTTTCCCTACTTTCCTCCTAGCAGAATTTAAAGTCCCGAAATTAATTCCTTTACATATTATTTTGGGTCTAACATTAATATTTGGTCGTGGAATATTTGTAAAGGCCTAGGCATATATTTTAATATATATGTGGCATTATATATTGTTTTGGGTCTATATTTTTTGGGGGTTTATTTGTAGCAAAGGAAAAGTAAATATTTAATATTTATGGCAATGGTAAAATTGTAAGAGGGATTTATATATATAGATATACAACCACATAATATAAGATGAAATAGAGAATAGAGAGCAACAACTTGGAGGAGAAAAATACATAGAAGAAGAATACAAAAAGAGGGAGAAATTTGTGTAGCAACATAGTAAAGAAGAAAAAGGAGAATACAAAGAGGAGAAAATAAAACAGAGATTATTTTGCAAATAAATGTGTGCAACAACACAAAAGGAAATTTTTTAAGAAAAATAAAATAATATTTGGACATAAGAAGAGAAACAATTGAAAAACAGAGTATCAACTCTGAGATTGTAAAATTTCTCAAATTAATATAATATATTTTGTGTGTCTGTGTTTTATGTGTGTTTTCTGGTTGCGTCTTTCCCTTACTGGTTGCATTTGGCACTAAAGTTTACCAACATTTTCCTCATTTCTTGTAGTCTTCTTTCCTACAACTTCTCCAGATCATCTTCATCCAACCGATCTAGGTTTAGCCAAGATACATCCTCACCCAACTTCTCGTCTATGTCAAACTAGATGTGCTCCTCTGCTTTTAGTTTTTCATCCAAAGTGACAAATTGGTTACATATGTACATTATATAATAGTTGGTCTTAGTGATAGCAAAAATTTGGATCTCACGATTGTTAGGAATATTAATGTTCACATGAAGATTGTGGGTGATTTACTGTTTGCAGGTAAATTAGTAATTACTAGTTTGTTAGTAACATATTTTTTAGTAAAATAAATTGTTATAATAACAATATATTCGTTAGTTATACCCATATCACTATTAATGAGTTTATTGTTTGTAATACATCCTATTTTATAGGATGTTTTGTTACCTACCTTCTTGGCTATTTAATAGCCCTATGTAATGTATGAAGATATACAAAAGAAATCTATTGTTTAGTTGTGCAAAGCTCTTTGATAAATTATATTTGGTAAGAGAATGGTATTTCTTGTACCTATTATGGAGTTTAGAGAAATAGAATTATCAGGGGCAGCTGTGATATTGTTCATTGCCCCATCTGATGTATTATATCTGAGCTTTCTTTTTCTTAGGCTAAAGCTCGAGTCATAATATGTCTATATTATTATAGTAGATGAACCGTTGTGTATTTTTTTATGTGCAGTTATCAGATCTGATCTTGCCCAGT
Organism: Taxus wallichiana var. yunnanensis; assembly: GCA_018340775.1. Classification (NCBI taxonomy): domain Eukaryota; kingdom Viridiplantae; phylum Streptophyta; class Pinopsida; order Cupressales; family Taxaceae; genus Taxus; species Taxus wallichiana. Next base: position 686,821,449 of record CM031242.1, on the reverse strand, counting down.
AAAACTTGATCATCTCCGGATCCATATACTTCTGCAGATCATTTTAAACCAATTTCTATTCAAGGTGAAGAATTATGCATTTGCGCCGTGTTGAGCGAATCGAAGATTCAGTCAATTTTCAGCTGCCAGATGATAACGGCTTATATGTAATATTATATATCTACGTGCAGTCATTTACAGCTTTCTGATATAGCATGCGGCATGTGAATTTTCGTAAGGCTCAAAAATCTGTTCAAATTATTTCATAGAAGATGAGATGGGCGTGATGTCTTTAAAAGGGAGAATTTGAATTTGGTGTTCATCGTTCAACTCTACATTCTCAGTAGACATTGTTGCCGAGTTCTTCAGACCAGCATTTCATATTTCTATCAGATTAGGAAGGAAAACTATACGTGGAAGATATTTTTGTGATATTCTTTTGGAGCATTGACGTCTTGTCTTCTTGACTGTGGCATTTGGCATGATATCGGATTGCATTAACACTTTGCGGCCTCACCAAGACCCTCTGCATTTATATCTGCCATCTCAAACCTCCACGCATATGCATCTAGTGATAGCCAATTTAATCTCTGCCAACGTCTAGCGAAAACCCAAGTTTTCGACCTAATGAAGAATCAATTATAGTTGTCCGGATAGAGCTCAAATCGTGAGATATACCTGTCAATATTTTCTTCCACAGAGAATTATACACCATCAATATCGTGCAGTAGTCATGGAAAGGGTTTGATATTGTAATCAACAATTTTGTTGCCACGTAATATTTCAATTTCACATGAGCAGACATTGTGTCACGGAAGAGAAAGAAGCTTATACCAGATGCAGTTTGGCGTTGCATCTATCTTTGGGCGGTGACAAAAATCCACCATAATTGTAGTAAAAAAATTTGTTTTCCATTTCCACGTTCATCTCTTAGTGTGGAGAGCCACAACGAAAATAGAGCATTCCACTGCGATTCAGACGACGATGTAAAGATAGAAGCAGTGTACAATAAAAAAAAATGGTAAAATGTTTTAATAAATTTTATTTTTTACATGTGTAAAAGTATAGCCAACCATGTTTAATTAGTTTGTGTCACCTCTTATTTTGGTCAGTAAAGTTTTTCATAGTCTTACCAAAATTTGTTTGCTTGTAAACGATAGTTAATCTTAATTATTTTATGATTGATTGTTAAGAGTGTGACTATTTTCAAAGTCTAGAGTCATATCATTTATAAGTCCCATTTCCATTGAAAGTATCATTTTAGTCTTTTTAAGTGTCGTAGTCAAATTTGTAAGTCAAAGTAAAAAATTGTAAAAGTCTTAAAAAAAAAAAAAAAAGCCTCATGGACTAATTTTTGGTGTTATCCGACGTCCAAAAAAATAGTGTTTCACATTGCATGAGGGAAGATATAATAAACAATGTGGAAACAATTGAGCTTCATATCCAAATCCGGATGAGTTAGTAGCATGTTAACTAGAGAAAGTAGGCAATAGAGACTGGAGGTCAAACAACGACCTCTCGTCAGTCACCAATGACGGGGCCACACAGAGATGTGGTGGCATTTTGTGGTTTGAGTTTCTTTTTAGTTGTGTGTTACAGTTTCATAGTACTTGTTTTGCAGTATAGTGTGGATTTCAGCATTTCAACGTGGTGTGAAAAATAAGAACAAATGTGGTATGTTCCTATTCACTAGTATGTGGCTATTCCTACATAATTCCCCAATGCAAAAACATAGTGAAGTACAGATAACACAATGAAAGGCAACATCATGAGTCTTGATGAGGTAGAACAGTTAGATGTGTTCATGTTCATACCTAGATTTATGGTTAGCCTCCTAAAAACCATTGAAGGCTACTCAGATGTGTTCATGCATGAGTTCCCACACTATTAGGTTAGATGTGTTCCCTAGAGTGACTGATTGATAAGCAAATGATTCCTGAGCGTGTTCCCATCCTCGTCGGTCAGATGTGTTCCCGACAGCACATGGTTGATAAGAAGTTGATGTGTTCCTTCTTCTACCTTCAGTTCAAGTGTTGTACCAAGATCATGAGAAACCACGTGCAACAGACTGCAGAGAAGTGTGAAAGTTCTTGTACTACCATATAAACATTAAGGGGGATATTAGGAATATTAATGTTCACATGAATATTGTGGGTGATTTACCATTTGGTAAATTAGTACTTACTAGTTTGTTAGTAAGATATTTGTTAGTAGAATATATTGTTATAATAACAATAATTATTGTGGTTATACCCGTATCACTATTAATAGGTTTATTGTTTGTAATACATCCTATTTTATAGGATGTTTTGTTACCTACCTTCTTGGCTATTTAATAGCCCTATGTAATGTATGAAGATATATAGAAGAAATCTACTGTTTAGTTGTGCAAAGCTCTCTGATAAATTATAATGATCAATGTTTATATCTAATAATGGATTGATATTTTGTTAGGGTATGTGTGGTAATCATTGGTTTCTTTTTAGTTGATCTTGGTTGCGTATGGTCATACAATTGGGATAAATGAAAATAATATATAAGGATGAGGTTAGAAACGAGGATTAAGATAGAACTCAAATCGTAAGGTTAGCCAAACCATTTCTAATATGGAAGATTTATGGATGTGATTTCTCACATATTGGAAAGGCTTGTTGGTCAAGAATGTGCAATTTCTCAGTAATCATGTTTGGTGCAAAACTGGAGTGGAAGACTTCACATCTTAGCTTGAATTTTATGTCCTCGTGTATGTTATCCTTCTCAAGTGAAGTGATTACTAGCAGATACTACCGTTTTATGCCTATAATTACTTGAATGTCAAGATTCATCCAAGGGAATAAGGGGCTGCTATAGATAAGTCCAAGAGCTAGGATGAGGTATATATCCTTAACAAGGGTTCTCTGGATGAATGTGTCTAAAAACAATCTATTTGGATGTTGTTAGAGAAATGATTTTTGAAAGAGGGTGATTTGTTTTCATAGAAATTGAATTCCAACATAATGTATGTTATTTCGATGTGTTAAAAGAATCCTTCAATTGTCCATATGATGGAGTGGTTTGCTATGTTGGATTTTGAGTTGATTTGTGAAAATAGAAAAATGTTTTTTTATATGAAAGGGGTTTGTGAAAACAAATTTAAAATCTACTGATTAATAGAAATAAATTTTTGTAACTATGTAATCTTCATATTTAACATGCATGCAACAAAAGAAAATCAAAATTAGATGCAAATTTACTTTTCTTTTTGTATTTTTTATGAGTTCGTGTCATTAGATACAAATGATAAGAAACATATTTTATATGCTAGAAGATGATTTTTAGATTCTAATAATCAAAACTAATAATCTATGTAAATTTGCATGCAAGAGATGATTATAGATATATATTTCCCTATATGCAGATGCAATCTACTTTTCCCTTTCTTCTAATTGTATGAAATGAAGTAGAATGTTTATTTTGTAGCTTTTTAAATTTTTTTTTGATGAAATAGTCTATATTACTTAATATAAAATATTACAGCCTATCCAAAAAAAATATGGGTGGTAAAGGGCACACCCCACAATCAAAATAGTGGTAGCAACTAGGAGACTAAAGTATCAAGCACAAGGGGCAACAACAAACCTAACAAAAATGCGAGAAAAACATAAGTAAACACTAGTTCACCGCAGTAAACATAGTGGCAGGGGGTGGTGGAGGCCCCTTTTCCTCCAAGTTACTACCAGGAAGATCATTGCCATTCGAATGGGCGGCCAGCCTGAAGCAACTTCTTCATCTTTGTTTTCATGCTGGTTAGGAGAAATAGCAAGAGCCAATCTGGGAATTTTTCCAGATTCCCACCCATCCCTCTGTACAAGAGGCGGGGAGTGGTGGTGGGAACCCTAGTCACCACTGTGCTGCGCAGAATGGTTAGGGGACCCCCAACCACCGTGATTAACATTGCTACATCATTGCTCGGGCTTTCACCTGGGAGAGCGATGACGATGATCTTGGTCTACCGACCGGCCACGGCCACGATGCCCTCTTGAACGAACACTCCCAGAAGGGGAGGTAGGAGTTTCCCGTGCCACAGTGCAAGGAGCATTGGCCCAATGATCCAGAAGGGTCTGAAGGTGCCGCACCTCCAGCTCCACCTTGCGGGCTTGGTCTTGGATCTGTAAGAACACATTCGAGATAAGCATGGCCTTATCATAATGCGAAAGAATACAAGAAACTATGGAATTAGCAAAAACAACAGAATTGTGTTCTTTCCATATAAAAAAGGATCTCCACTCTGAAAGTATGCCACACTTGTGCAAAAAGCATGGGGAATGGAAATAGAATCCCCTAGCAAATCATGTTGCCAATGAAATTGAGCTGGTCTAAACGACCGAAAGAAATCGTGGATCCAAGCCCAAATAGCTTGAGATTTTGGGAAGTACTAGAACAAATGTATGAGCGTCTCAATATGCCCACAAAAAGGGAATAGCCAAAGAGATATCTCGTAATGAGCTAATCTACACCCAAGAAGAATACCTTGATAAAGTAGACACCAAGAAAAATAAGCTAACTTGGGCTGAATGATGGCTTTCCAAATGGTATGAAATCTAGCTTCCCAGGATGACCATCTAGAATTGATGGACCATATGGAGTTAAGCAAGGCCACCATCGGTAGCCTGGGGCTGAGCAGAGCATAACCTTTTCTTGGGGAGTAATTTAAAAAAGGGGTATCTAGAAACCATTCCAATCCTTCCACTAAGGCCTTAGAGAGATGACACCAACTTTGTGAAGCATCTCGACAGGAATGGAATCAAGAATTTCCTGATAAGACTCTCTGTCAGTAGAAGCAAGTCAAAATTTGGCTTTAGCTTGAGGCCAAGTGAGAAAATTTTGTCTTCCTGTAAAAGATGTCTTTAAGAGTGCACAAACCTTGATGATATAGCTTAAGAGCATGAACCCAGGGCACTTGGGCAATGACACATCATGAAAATTGATGAGAGGAGACCACCAAATGCTGTGGTCATTAATGGATAGCCCATTTCTAGAATCCATCCCCTACCCAAATTAAAAAGGGTTTGAGAAAATCCCAAGCTTTCCATATGATTTTGAAAATAAAGGTTCCCACAACCTTAATGGGGCTTTGATAATGAGTAGACTATGAAAATCCATCCCTTGCCAAGTTTTACTTCCCTGTGGGGAGCCTTGACAAACACAGTTGCAAATTAACACTTTCCAAGCTTTATTGCTAGTGCAGGCCCGAATAATCCACTTGGCTGCAAGAGCAGACCCTGGCTTGCCAATGTACAGCCAGACCTCTAGAATCCCTAGATATAGACAAATACTCTCAGGAAACTTTTTGAAATCCTTTGCCAAGGTCTGAGCTAGCCCAAAGGAAATCTCTGAGGAGTTTCTCCAATTTCTTGTAAGAGGCTTTAGCCAGCACCCAACAATGAAGAATAATAAACATGTATGGCTACCAATATCTTGGAGCAAATCTGAAATTTTCCTGCAAGTGAAAGGGGTTTAGTAATCCAGTACTCTAATTTGTGGGAAACCCTGTCAATAACATATTGCCAAAGTTAATGGGAGAAGCATCGAAAGAAAAGGAAATGCCCATAAATTAAAAAAATTCTCCATGTTTTTATACTTCCAGTCAAAATGATTCAGCCATTTAGGGAGAAAAGATTTCTTGAAGTACTGGGTATTTCTCCATTGGATACTGGAACCTAAAGCTAAACAATATGTGTCCAAACATTACATGACATTGTTGATATTTTCTTCCTCCTCCAGGAATGTGAGGAAGGAGTCATCTACAAAATGCCCATTGACAAGCTGAAGGGGAGTCATAGAAGGGAGTTGAATACCCCTCACAAGCCCTTGATCATGAGCATGGGCAAGGAGGAACCCAAAACCTTCAGCCTTAGCATGTAGCAAAGAGAAGGTGCTAAAGGAAACCTTGTCTATTCCATAGAATGAAAATCCCAAACTCTCTCCATGACCATTAATGAGATAAAGAGGCCATAGCATTTGAAAAATCATTTGATAGAGGCGATGAAAATTGAACCGAAGCCAGTGCCTTTGCAAGCATCAAAGAATGAAATGCCATTCAATCCTGTCATAGGCTTTTTCAAAGTCAATTTTGACAAAAATGGTTGGCTGTTTAGAGGTTCTTGCCTAATCCATACCTTCTCAGACAGCCAAAATATTATCCAGAATGTACCTTCTTTGTATGAAACCAGTCTTCTCAAGACTGACGATAATGGGAAAAATGGGCTGAAGACAAAGAGCTTAAGCCTTAGCTATGATTTTGTATGAAACATTGAGCAAGGTAATCGGCCAAATGTAATTACAGAAAAAAGCTCATAAGGTCACCTTCTTTAGGGATGAACTTTATGTGACCCCGATTAATAAGGGCACCGAGGGACCCTGAGTGGAGAGCCTCGAGGTAGACTTCAATAGATCCCGACCTACCATGTCCCAAAGGGCTTTGTAAAACTCACAAGGAAATCCATTCATTCTAGGAGCTTTATCATTGGCCATAAGGGAAACAACTTCATATAAGTCCTCTAGAGTAAGTAATCTATCACAGATAACTCTTTGAGCAGGTGAAAGCTTGCAAGGAACTACCGAGAGGCATTCAATGAGCATATTTTCACTCAGGAGACTCATCCTGCACTTTGAAAACCTGAACATAGTGCCTAACAAAGTCTTGGACCATCTAAGGAGTGTTTGAAATCTGAACACCAGCATCAACAAATGGAAAAATTTTTTTGTTCATGTGTTTGGCCTTGAGCCACTGGGAAAACTCTTTGGTGTTACGGTCTCCAATTTTAAGCCAGTGGAGCCGAGCTTTAATCTAAGTACCTCGAGTTGTGTAGTCATCAACAATGCAGATTTTTTGCCACAATTTTTCCACTTGGAGTTGTAGAGCCACATTGAAAGGAGCTTGTTCAAACGAGATTGTCGAGTGGCTCCACTCGGTGGAGGTGGTGGAATAGGCCCGCCACCATAATTCAGCAAGTTGAACGCCATACATCCAGAGGAATTTAGTGAGCTGAATTATAGCGTATTTCCACCAACTTATCCAACCCACCTTACCAAGAGGGTGAGGTGCAAGGTTCCAAATTTGGCGGATGTGCACCAAAGTTGGGTCATGATGCAGTAAAGTAGTATTTAAATAAAACTATGTCTTTTTAATTTTTAGCAGTTGAAAATTCCATTCAATCCAAAACCGAATCGAGAATGTGGTCGAAAGAACAACGACCGGTAAAGCTTCCATCGAATAGAGTAAACATCTGCAAATTTAAAGAATCCACAAGGAAGGGTGTAATAGATCATGACATGATCTAGCCTTTTAAAAACTCGATCTTAGCTATTTCTAAGATTAGAACAAGTGTACCATGGCATAGATATTGTGATGTGATGCAAATAATTAGGGTCATAAAACCCAAATTTATTACGCATGTAAAACTAAGCTTCCTTTTACCAGTTGGCCATCTCATGGGTAGAAGGCCAATTTTGTCTTTGGGATGCTCAACCATATTAAAACCACCATTGATTAACCAATGTGCATTTGGAAGTTCCTCAGCCACCCACCGCCAAAGTGACATCCTTTTTGACACGTCATTAGGTGTATAAACATTAATAATCCCAAAGGAGATATTTTCAATATTGAATAGCACCCAGAGAATATGGTTGTCAGGGTCACATCCATGATTGATGTAATGCGTCTGCCACTTTAGAGAAATAAATGTGATCATTCCACCTTTTCCAGCTACATGGTTGCTAGGGATAGCTAAATTGTCTGGCCAAATAGTCTTGACGACATAATCAAGCAAAAAGTCTGTAACTTTGATTTCCTGTAAACACAAAATATCCATATCCGAGAATATTTTCCTAAAATATCGCACTATGTATTTGCGAGTGGAGTCTATGAGACCCAACATTCCATGAGTAGCAATTCATGAGGAAACATTGTCTAGATGCATTTGAGTCTAGCTCACTCAAACCATCAAGGGCCCCAAAATCATTCTGCAAAAACCGTTGTTGGTTAACTATAAAGAAATTAGACAGTTGAGTAGCCCATCGGCTGTTAGGGCTATACTCCCCATCCTTGCACTCACGAGGTGAGGAGGGCTGCGAGAACGCTAAACTACCTACTTTCATGGTGAAACCACTTTGTTAGAAACAAGTAACGGTTGAAGACCACTCTCATTTTGTAAAAGAGCAGGTTGAGTGTTTGAGGCCAAAGGAGCCAATTTTCTTGAAGAACCAACCATACTACTAGCCATAACCTTCGTATGAACCAGAGGCAACTTGGTATCCGAAGGTTGCTTTGCAGCTGAGCTGGAGGCATTTGGAAGTGTCTTTCTAGCTTGAATAGTTGAACCAGGTTGCAAAGGCCCGACAGGAGTGGCTTTGTTCTTGTTGGATCTTCGGCCACCCACTGTGTCGAGCCCTCCTCTTCAGGTTGAGGCGAGATCGCCAAGTGGCTTTGAAGCGGCTCGATGAGCGGCCAACAAGGGACAATCCCAAATTTTATGCTCAGAAGATTGACATCGAAAACAAGTATTTGGAAGATTGATGTATACCACCTTCTAAGAGAAATACACATCACCACTTGGATGGAAATTACTTTTAGGTCCTTTGAAAGATCCAGTTCTATGCAAACCCTCTTTTGTGGACGAGCTAAAAAAACTTTCTTTATTTATATCCTGAAGATAACACTTTGGTTTATAATACGCTCTAAAAAAATGCCAACAAGGCATAGGAATCCCTGGGAACTCAACCCAAATGGGGACCTTAAGAGCCGTTTGGTCAGAGACTACATAGTCCCTGGTCCAGGGAGACAAAACCAGCAGGGAGCTTCTTATATACCAGGTTTGCTGCTTATGAAATATAAGGGAAGCATGACTAGGATCAGCAAAACAAAGGAAAAAAAAACCATGGTTAGAGTTCTGAATAGAATCTAGTTTAATACCATGCGTCGTCCAAGTAGTTTGGACCCATGATTTAAGCATACTTTCAGAGGGAGTCCTTCCATCATAATACCCTATTAAGTATAATTGTTCTAGCCATTTACAGGTGGAATCAAATTCTGAAAGCGGTAAAACAATATCAGGGGAAGTATCATTACCTCATGGAATACTTTCAGCATGAACTTGTGAGGGCATTTCCTCGGAGCCATTTTTCGTAGAATCGTCGCTCTCTGTCGTAGTTGAAATAACTGGACTAGAGTCGAGCGAAGTCATATTTAAAGCTTGCCAAGTGGCTAGGCTCTAGAAAAGAGGCCGAATAAATGCATTAATGGCAACAAATCTCTCACTGCAGATAAACTCTCTTCTCTCGGCATGCAAAACCCTAATTTCTCCCAGAGCACTCCAAAAACCTTCTCCACTCACATATAGAAATTTTCTGTTAGGGTTCTATCTTTTACAACATATATTTTTAATTTAAACGATATGAGAGTGTGATAACAACAATAAAAACCCTAATCATAATTGAACAAAACTAGACAAAACAAAAAAATGAAACTAACCAATGATGTTAGGCTATATTAGAGAAAGAGAATAAACTTACACTAAAGAGAACTAAAATTTATAGAATCTAATTTCTATCAATCTATATAGTTTTTTCAATGAATTTGTATGATTATCTATTACAATTCAAAATAGAAATCTAAACTAAAATAAATAAAAACAAAGAAATAAGAACACACAAACCTTTTTTCCCATGTACAAGGAAACAATTGGATCTGATTTTGTTTTGGTTCACTCTCAACATGCTACCTCGTTAAGTACTGAATTGACACGAGGTTTACAGTGAGGAAGGGGGATGGAAAATAGTTGGATAGATATAAAAGATGAATTGCACCAGTACATGGTGGCTAGCTAAAAATGATCAGAAATGTTGGTATGATCTCCTTTGCACTCTCCTTTTTGTTACAATAGATTGTTTTGGAATTTGATAGTAATTATGAACACATCTAGAACCAAATATGATGATTCCCACTAACTTCTAATAGTAAAATCTCCTTTGGTTGATGGAAGTGAAAAAATGAATATGAAAGTGCTTAGAACGAGAAAACTCAAAAACTTGATCTATACTATAGTTTCTCTCAACTTGAATGTTTTCCTAACCCGTAGAATGAATGCATAATTCATTTTTACAAAATAAGAGGTGATGCTTTAAAGTGAACTTGATTTAAAGAAAAGAGAGATCAAGAGTATTTGATGGCTATTATTGAATTGATATTAATGAAATGGAGCTTACAATTAAAGATGTTAAATGATTTTGGAGGAAAACTAGGTTACTTGGAATACAAGGAAAGAAATTCGATATGCAAGGTGAAAGAAAAAGTGTGTTGGCGAATGTAAAAAAACAACAAAAGAATGCATCACATTAGACCACTAATATGAGGAGGAAGAGATTTGCACAATTGTTGTAACGTTTATGAGACAACCGTAACAACTTTCCCAGTGTTTTGGTGGTTTGCAAGACCTCCGCTCAACATACACAAAAGCCTAGGGGTTGCACAACCAATGTGGTGGCTTTCTAAGACCAAAACAAAATGCCATGTCAAAACAAAGAAAATTCTCCCATAGTGGAAAAGGGAAGGTCTTTTCCTGCAAAACTAGTAAATTGGCCAAAGATAAACAACTTCATATAAGTCCTCTGAGTAAGTAATCTATCATGTGATAACTCTTTAATTCCAACCGTAAGCTTGCAGGAACTACCATTTTAGCTTTAGTCATGTTTTAGTTTGCTTTAGTTAAGTTAGCTTTATCTTATTTTTATCATTCAAATAAATTTATTTTAATTCATGCAGTAGCATTGCAACTATTTTAATCTAAGTGTGAGTTTAATTTAGTTTGCTCAGTTGAAGTTTTTAGTGGGTGAGCCACTTTTATTTAAATAAAATCTTGTGTTTTGTATGCACACACAAATGTGTGAAGCCACATAAGGAAGGATGTTTAATCCAAGTACATCCACGAATATTGTAAAGAGTTGAAGCTCAGTATGATGCAGCTTTTTTAATGGAGATTACGCCAACCCACCTTCGAATATTCACATTTTAAAGGATTTAAGTATTCTAAGCGCCACTTTTATGTTGTTTGTTGTATAAGACTCACTTTTCTACAAATTGGTGGTGGAAAGGTTATTCCAAAAAAACTTATTAAATTGGTAGCAAGTTAAACCCATTCTACATCCAAAGATGCAAATGCCACAATTTAATGGAAATAATTATGAATACTTTCTCATTGACCATGAAGGCGCATCATATCTCAAGACGTGTGGAGATCATTGAAGATGGGTACACAAAGCCCACAAATGCATCAATATACTACACTTTCTAAGAAGATAAAGATACTTTGAAGGTGTTACGAAAGAAGGATGGAAAATTTCTTTTCCATATTCACCAAAATGCATGAAAGCATTCTTCCAAGAAAGTAGTAAGTAAAAAAACTTTGGGATACTTTTTAAGCTTGCCATTTAAGGTAATGAGAAAGTAAAACTTAAAAATAGTTACTTCGTAGAGATCAAATTTAGCAATGAATGATTCGGAAAGAAAAATCATTTTTCACTTATGTAGTTCTTAAGATCAAACAAATACCATGGTGAGACTCTTGAAAGGATAGAAGTCATTATTGAAAAACGCATGCTAGAACCTAAGCAAAATTTAATCCTTTAGTTGTGTACCATGGGTATTGAAGAAACTAAGGATCTAAGTCAATTTTCTAACAATGAGTTTTTACCAGTTGGAATGCATCTCTAATCAATCATGAACAAAGGATGAATATATCACATGCAAGTGTAGATCAAGATTTTGCATTCGGATGCAACCATATTAAAAAGAAGAGTAAGTTTCATGCCCAAGAGGTAGAGGAAGAATTCCATCTAGATTCAAGTTCATCAAACTCGGGTGGAAGAATAAATCATCATCCAAAGTTATGGTTCCAGACAAGATAATCTCAGGTGTATAAACATTAATAATCCCAAAGGAGATATTTTGCATATTGAAGAAAAAGTCTCAGTAATATTGATCGGGAGAGAAAAATAAAATCCAGGTTGTTAAATCTATTTCCCTATGATTATTGTAATGCACAAGGATTGCTTTGGAAATAAATTTATCCCCTATTCCACCTTTTGTCAAAACAGACATGTGATGTATGGTAGCTAAATTCAAATTGTAGTAATCATAATCAAGTAATCTAGATTTGTTTTCTAGTTTGGATGATTCGAACAAGTGATATAACTCTTGGAAATAACAATATTGTGTCTTTTGAAAGGAAATCGCACAATGTATTCTAACAAGATAGGAGCAAACAATATCCATGAGTACCAATTCATGAAACATAACCTTATGATGCATTGGAATCTAGCTCACTCCTAAACCATCATATGGGCCCCAAAAGTGCATTGTGGACAAAAAAACTCCTAGCACTTAATTGTTAATCAAAGAAATGAAAAAATAGATGTTTCCATCGGCTTTTAGGGCTAAACTCCCATCCTTGCACTTGCGAGGCGAATTAGAGGGCTTTTGCAACAACAGTCCTAACGTTAAGCCAAATCACTTTTATTGAGTCCTGCGCTCAAACCACTTTGTCTGCACTAATGAAAATCAAGTACAAGAAGAAGACCACTGCATTCCTATGTAAAAGAGCAGTTGAGTCCTGAGGCCAAAGGAACCAATTTTTTCATTCATCATAAGGATGAAACATGGCTTTGCATCTAAGGTATGGACATTTGAATTTATTACATCCGAAAAATATGGTTAAAGGTTTGCCATTGATTCGAAACCTAAAAGGGTATGGAAGGTTGTATTTTGGGAAAGCAAATAGAGATTCATTCCCAATTAATTGAATAAACTAGGCAAGTGCACCGACAGAGTTGGCTTTGTTCATGTGGATCTTCGGCCACCCACTTTTGGAGGTGTCACCTCCTCTTATGACATTCATTGATGTTACACAAGGAAGACATGAGATTTTCTGAGAAATAAATCAAATGGCTTTGATACTTTCAGCGCTCGATGATTAGCCAAAAGTGGATAACCCAAATTCTCTTGCGCAAGAAGATTGACATGAAAACAAGTTTTGGAAGATTGATGTATACCACCTTCTAAATACACATCACCAACACCACAAATCGAATGGTGTGGAAAAGATGAAAAATAGAACCATCATGGAGATGGCGAGATGCATGTAAGGCAAACCTTCCAAATGAGTATTAGAAATCCGAGCAACTTGTTTTTATATTTTGAACAAGTCTGTGAAGATAACACGAAACTTGTGGTAGTAATACGGTTCCTAAAAATGCCTAATTGAAGGTATAGGAATCCCAGGAACTCAACCCAAATGGGGACCTTAAGAAGAAGTTAGAAAACAAAGGAGAAAATAGTCCTTGGGTATTCAGAGAGACAAAACCATACAAGTTGAGCTTCTTATATACCGGAAAGGTTTATGAAATATAAGGAAACATGACTAGGATCAAGCAAAACAAAGGAAAAAAAGTATAGTTATTCCGCATGAGTTCAGATAGAATCTAGTTTAAGCAACATGCTACTTCTCAAATAGTTGCACCCATGATTTAAGCATACTTTCTAGGAGTCCTTCCAAGATTTCAAAATCTTCTATTAAGTAGGACACCTTTTACCATCACCAAAAATAGAATCAAATTCAAGAAGTCTAAGTAAAAAATATCGATATAACTATCATTACTCTTTTTGAATACTTTCAAGCTACAAATTACGAAGAGGCTTTCCTCGAATGCCATTTTTCGGAAAAAGCCATGGATCTGAGATCATGCTTGAAATAATCGGAGAGTCGAGCTAAGTCATATTTAAAGCTCGCCATAGAGTCAAGCTAGGCTCTAGAAAAGAGGCCGAATAAATGTGTTAATGGCAACAAATCTCTCACTAGAGATAAACTCTTTCTCTTGGCAATGCAAACCCTAATTTCTCCCAGAGCACTCAAAAACCTTCTCCACTCACATAAGAATGGTTCTATCTTTTACAACATAGCTTTTTATCGATATGGAGTGTTAAATCAATCATTTTAAATGGATTCTTTGAAGAGAAGTTTATGTAAATCAGCTAGAAGGTTAATCATAATTGAACAAAACTAGACAAAACAAAAAAGTGAAACTAACCAATGATGCTTAGGCTATATTAGAGAAAGAGAATAAACTTACACTAAAGAGAACTAAAATTTATAGAATCTAATTTCTATCAATCTATATATTTTTTGTTGAATTTGTATGATTATCTATTACAATTCAAAATAGAAATCTAAACTAAAATAAATAAAAACAAAGAAATAAGAACACACAAACCTTTTTTCCATGTACAAGGAAACAATCGAAAGATATGATTTGTTTTGGTTCACTCTCAACATGCTACCTGTTAAATGACGACATGAGGTTTACAAAGAAAATGGAAAATAATTGATAGTATAAAGATGAATTACACCAACACATGGCTAGTAAAAGATTGAAAAAGAGGATGAAGGATGTTGTGGATCCAACATTTTTAAAAAGATGGTTGCAGTCTTATGTATTTGGCTCAAATGATTTGATAAATGTATGTGTGAGCCTCATATCAATTGTTTTTGGAATTCAATAGTAATTATGAAACATCTAGAACCAAATATGATGATTCCTCACTAAATTCTAATAAGTAAAATCTCCTTTGGTTGATGGAAGTGAAAAAACATGAATATGAAAGTGCTTAGAACGAGAAGCAAACTCTCAAAAACTTGATCTATACATAGTTTCTCTCAACTTGAATGTTTTCAACCCGTAGAATGAATGCATAATTCATTTTTACAAAATAAGAGGTGATGCTTTAAAGTGAACTTGATTTAAAGAAAACTCAAGAGTATTTGATGGCTATTATTGAATTGATATTAATGAAATGGAGCTTACAATTAAAGATGTTAAATGATTTTGGAGGAAAACTAGGTTACTTGGAATACTTTAGGAAAGAAATTTTGAATATTTAAGAGATTGAAAGGGAGTTAACATGCAAGGTGAAAGAAAAAGTGTGTTGGCGAATGTAAAAAAACAACAAAAGAATGCATCACATTAGACCACTAATATGAGGAGGAAGAGATTTGCACAATTGTTGTAACGTCTAGCGAGACAACCGTAACAACTTTCCCGTGTGTTTTGGTGGTTTGCAAGACCTCCGCTCAACATACACAAGCCGCTATAGGGGTTGCACAACCAATGTGGTGGCTTTCTAAGACCAAAACAAAATGTAATTTTATGTCAAAACAAAGAAAATTCTCCCATAGTGGAAAAACTTAAGGTCCTTACTGCAAAACTAGTAAAATAGACGCCAATGAGATAAACGGCGATCCTTGTCAACCCTGTGTTGAAAATTATTCAACAAGAAAATTGCAGGGTAAATAGTAAACGTTATGTTAAGAATCCTTCGGTTGATGTCAGCTGGACGTTAAAAAGTAGATTGTTTGTTCAAATTATTCAAACATTACATACAGATATTACTAAATATACCATTTTGAAATATACGTAGGACATAAACATCAGTTATGTGGCACATTATTAGAATGTTAAGGAAAATATGTCACTAATTCAAGCACTAATGAAACTGATTGAGTGCTGTATGTTTTCAAAACAAATCCCGTGACTTCAGAAAAACTGAGATGGTTTATTATAAATTAGGTATAGCGTAATTATTGCAGGATTCATACATCTTTGATCGAAGCCTTTATGCAAATCTTGTTGAATGCATCATGCACCAAATAAGCCGTATACAAAAATCCTGAAGCTACATAACTAAGGTCTATTGTTGATCTTCCGCAGTACCGCAAAGTAACGTCATTCTGCAATAAGTAAACAGAAACTGTAAGTGAGGTGGTAGTTTTACAACACCCAAAACTTGCTTGAAATATACTACAACATGGAAAACAAATCTTGCATTAATCGCTGATAGACCTTATTAGATTATACTATCAACGATGATGTGCAATGAAAGTGTTACCTGAATAGATCTGTTATGCAGGTCCGCTAGTATGGAGGAGGAGGAGACTTGTAAGAGTAGTGATGTTTGGGTGGCGGATAGACTGGAGATTTAGCGTGTGGAGGTGGGTGAACAGGCTCTGGCTTGGGAGGAGAAGGAGTTGGGTAGTGAGGGGGCTTCACTTCCACCTTTGGAGGCGGTGGAGATTTGTATTTGTATGGTGGTGATACTGGTGGCTTCTCGTGGTGTGGAGGAGGAGGAGGGGATGATTTGGGTGGAGGATATACCGGTGAAGGATGATGTGGAGGGGATGATGATTTGGGTGGAGGGTAAACTGGTGTAGGATGATGTGGGGATTTGTGTGGTGGTGATACTGGTGGCTTCTCATGGTGTGGTGGTGGAGGAGGGGGGGATGATTTGGGTGGAGGGTAAACTGGTGTAGGATGATGTGGAGGAGAAATCTTTGGAACGGGTGGAGGTGGGGATTTGTAAATGTAATGAGGAGGAGATACAGGCTTTGTGTGGACAGGGGGTGGTGGCTTCACTACAACGGGAGGCTTGGGAAGTGGTGATGGGTGGTGGACAGGTGGAGGAGGAGACTTGTAATAGTATGGCTTTGGAGGAGGAGTGTTAGTATGATAAGTGGCATTTGATGGCATTGCAGCCAAAATGCAAGATGCAACCAGAACCACCACCAACTTGCAGCTGAAGTTCATCCCTAGTATTGCAGAATCCATGTTTATTCCCACAATGAGATACATCAATTGTTATTGTATCAAGTGTATTTATGCAAGTGTAGAGAGTAGAAGTTTCCTGGTTGAACACGCAAACCTACAATATATCTATATTGACTATCACTGTCATGTGGAAGGGATTATTTCAAACCATGAGAGCGCGTGGGGGCAACCATACCAACTCTTGATAGATATTGCATTTTGTCAACAATAACAACACGTGACTAATCGTGCATATAAATTCAAGTGTTCAATTAAAAGCCTTAAAAACACTCCAGTTCCAACTACGTTTAAAAAAAAATGTTTTTGAACGTGTGTGGATAAAATAATTGGTGTCATAAACAAGCACATGCACCACCGTGTAAAACTATGGTTTAAAAGCATGGGAATCCATTGTCCAATGCTTGCGGGCCTCATGGAGACAGGCTCTGTCATGAAAAGGCATCCATCTCACTTTAGCTGTAACCAACCGAGTTATCTTCTCGTCGGTGGAAAGAAAATGGAGATCACTTGGAAACCTCTAAATTATTTCCTTGTTAATATATTTTCACTTATACCCCTCTCCCTACTTTCAAACAAACTATTTTCTTGCTCAATGCCGTTGTTTTGTTGTTCAATGTATGTAGACCGAAATCAGTTCTCGTCCAAATCAAGTTGGCAGTCATTTTCTCCATTGAATAAAAACCATGTAGAATGAGAACTTTCATGAGATCAAATTTGTTCAGTACACTATTCGGTGAATCACTAACATTTTTACAAAAATAAAAAAATTTGTTGGCAAGATTTGGTGCCAACGGCAATCAACACAGGGAAAGACAGCCAAAACACAAAGGCACACAAAATATATTATATATACATTCAATTCAAAACTTCTTACAAACTCAGAGCTACGGCTCTACAAATTCTTTTTGCTTCTTTTACAATATTCTCTGTGCTGCTGCATACATATATATTTTCTCCTTCGAGATGCTGTTCTCTATTTTCCTTATTCTCTTCCTCTCTTCTCTTTTTCTCTTCTATATATTTTCTCGAGCTATTGATGCTCTCTATATATTTTAGATTCAAAAACCACATTTATATATATAACCGCGAGTCTCCCAAAGTACGTTGACTTATTATACGGACCCAAAACCAATATTCATTTTGGTGTGTTCCGCGGCTTTGACTCACCCTCGACCCACGCGGACTGGACGCCTTTGTCATTTCTGGCTTTTCCTTTGTCACGCGACCTTTTCTTCATTGCGCAGATTTTTCTACATTGCGCGACCTTTTGTATACACTGTGAATTTTGACTTATGCGGAAAACTGAAGATCTGCAGGTAACTCCAGACCCCGCACAACACTGCCACTCTCACTTGTCTCGTGGCTTCAACACTTCTCCTTTGTCTTGTGGCTTTTCCTCAACATTTGTCTCATGGCTTTGTCGGGAAATTCAAAATCAAATGATCAAAAAGGAAAATAAATATATATCAGTAGCGGTGGTTGGAAGAGAGGGAAAAACAAGTTTGAAAACTTGCGTGAGGCTCAAGATTATCAGACACCATTAATTCTGAAAAAATTCTCATAATACGTAGATGGTTAGGATCTTAAGTAATGCCTTAAGATTTTTTTTCCTTTTTGAGCTCCACAAACTACTTTCATTTCCACAATTTACATTATTACGTGATGCCTCCTTGCATGCTTTTTTGGTACATTCCCTTTATAAATCTTAACTTCTTTGTCTGTATATAATAGTCTAATAGGGGACTTGACCCGAGTAAAAAAAATATGGAGGCAATCAAGAATAGAGTTTATAGTTGGACACCTAATTTACATTTAATAGTATTAAAATTGCACTATTTTAGGGTATGTGATTAGTTTTAGATTATTTTATTAGTAAATTTTTTATAGTAGCCACTTGAATATTCTAGATTTTTTTTTCCTTTTCAAATCCCAAGAGTTCCTGTGATTGAAAACACCTAAAAATTGGAGCATGAAACCACATAATAAAACTTAATCTAATTTTTTTTATTTCAAGTCAAACAGACACTCAGAAGGCACACTTATATTTTTAGTAAGTTGGCACCAGAGCCATACAAAAAATAGTAAGTGTTGAAGACAAATAAATGACGAGTTTGAAAACTCTTTGCAGTTTCTGAAGTCCAAAAATTAGAAAACTGTAAAACTTTAAAATTGGGTAAATTAGTTGGCTAAAAATAGAAACTAAGGTTGAGGTGTGGCTTACTAAAAATAGTAAGTATCTAGATCAAGCTCAAATTTCACCACGACATCCATCCCCCATTTGAAATGTTTGAAAATTGCTCATCATCGATCATCTTCTCTTTCCCGATTTCAAAATTAGTTGTGCCATAAAAATAGAAACTAAGGTTGATGTGTGACTACTATAAATTAAATCTAATTCAAAGTGTATTATGGATCAAGCTCAAATTTCACACACACCTCCATATCCCCCATTTGTTCTGATCCTAAGGTTATAATGATGAAATAGATTAGAAATTATCTTCTCTTTAAGGGTTATAGTATTGATGATTTCATGAATGTCTAATTAATTGGTGACATCAATTAAAAGAGCCATGGTTGATTGATTTTAATCTATATAGAATTAAATCTAATTCAATGTAACTTATTTTTATCGGTCCAAAGTGCACCCTACACGAGGAAGTGCAAGATACTCCTCACTTCTCCCACTACAATGGGAACTCCTCTAACCTATGGGTGACTCGGGTTGAGGAGAACCTCGTAGAGTAGGTTGGTTTCCTAGGATAGATCACCTAATACTTATTATCTAGTGGGGTTAAGGGAGGAAATAAACACAAACTTAATGAAAGAAAATAAATTAGGTGATACACCAATGTTTTGGGACCCATGATTGCATAAAAACAAACTTGATTGACTATAAAAATACTCATAACATTCACTTCAATTGAGGTTTGATTGATTTTCACACTCAGAAAAGGCACTAACATGAACTTAAATGACCTGCAAAATCTTGCAAAACTAACTCGATAAGAGGTATTTTGAGTTATAATCATACAAAGAAATTAAACATTCACTAAAACATACCAAAAACACGTTGTGACACACTTTGACAAGCTACAAATTGGAGGAAAAATATTCTTTATATTACTTCAACAAGGTGCAAAGTACAAAATTCTTCATAAAAGTGTGTAGAATATATAATCCCCCCTTCTTGATTGCACAAGCAAGGTATATACAACCAAAATACCAAGAAAAATAATTGCACTCCCTCCAAAAATAACACTCTAATTGCATTTTTAGATGTTGGCCTTGTGGGTTAGTGTTGTCATTGATGTGAACCCCATCATGGAAAATGGTGTCATGTGATCCTATGTGTCTCCATGATGAGTTATTCATATGTTAAACATGAAGGTTGATTGGTAGTGTCAAGTTTGGTGAGTTATCATGGTGTCCTCGAGCATGTTTCAGTATATCTAGTCATGGTATGAGTCTTCTTGAGGTGATTGGTTGATTTTATAAGGTCAAAAATGGATGGTATGATGTGTCATGAATGTTCATGGGTCTGCATGAGGTCAACATGGTCAGGTCATAAGGTTTTAATGTTGAGTTAGGTCATTCCATGCTTGTTTCTAGCCCTAAACATGCATAATGGTAAGGAGGTGTGATATTTAGACCTAATAAATTATGATGAAGCATGGTAACAACATGGTGATGGTATACAAGGCATTTATGGTGAGTTTTAGGTTTGCATTTAGGAGTTTATGCCTTTATAAGGTCCTTGGGAAGCTACATGTGATAAAAAGGTAGGTTAGCACAGTAAATCGATGTGGCTAGAGAGTTTGAGATGTATATGGGATAGATAGTGAGCATGTATAGTAAGAGAATATTTTCATGGTGATGTATGCTAAGTTTTAGGTCAATGTGTTGAAGAAATTTTAAGTTATGCAAGTTTTGGTAAATTCGGGTAAGTTTAAGTGTGTTTTTAAGACAAAGTTGGACCTTCTATGCTCGTTGTGAGCTCTATTATTTGAATGGGGACCTGATATCTTTGGCATAGATTCTAAGGTAAGTTATTAAGATTTCATAAAAATAATGAGGTGGTTTTGTTGTCACATTTTTATGAATGATCATTAAGAAGGTAAAGTGGTTTGAAACCCTACTAAACCCTAGCTAGGATCAACTTGCAAAAAATTGCATGTACCATCCCAATTTTAATTGGTTCCTCAAAATTTATGATTTAATGTTTTATAGGACTCTTCTATATTTCCAGAAAGGTATGTTAGAGCATGTGGTGATATGTGGGCCCCACCTTAAACTACAAGTGTGTGAAGAATTACAGGTTAAGGAGAATTTGTCCAAAGAAGGTGATGACTAAATTAGAATTTATGATAGATTAGGAGTTTTAATAGATTTATATTAAGGTTTCAGATCATTTTAATAGTGAAAAAGTGGAAAGTGTGCCATATTTGTGTTGAGTGGTCAAAGGGCAATTTCGGGGCAGTTTGGAGCAGCTGTCAGTAAAATTGACATTGCAAGAGCTACATGTGGAAGTTGGAGGTGATTAAATTTGTGTGGAATTAGAAGGTGATTAAATTTGTTTGGAATTACTAGGTGATTAAAATATATTTCCATTTATATAATGTTTTATTTATGATGATGATTTTTGATATGGTTTCCAGGTCATTTTGTGTACAAGAAGATTTTTGGCTATCGAGGAAAGAACTATGTTTGCTAAAGAATTGAGTTGGTTAGAGCATGAGATGGATAGGGTGACACTTTCTATCACTTGGTATGTGAATATGGGTGATATTAGAATATAATAAATCCATTTTGAGTTCATGGAAGTGATATAAATTGTGTTTATCAGGTAAGTTTGGAGAAATGATTTTTGGGCAACTTGATTTGGTGAAGATAAAAATTGTTCTGGTTTGAGAAAGTGATTGTTTCATGAGTTATAACTTAATTATATGTGTTTTAAAGGTATTTACATTTCCATAAAGTTTTCACATGCCATATTTTTGGTTTTCTTGGGTGGTATTAAGGCCCAAAGGTGAAATCAAGTTGTTGGAAATAGTTGTTTTAGAAGCTAATGAGCCACTGTGCCCATTAAATGAAATAATTTGATTGGATAATGTAAATGTGTGACCAAGTATGGTTATTGTATGTTATTTTACTCATGTATGGTTATTTTGGAAGCTTGACCAAGTATGGTTTTGGTATAAGTGGATTTTTTGCATTCCAATGGTAGGGTTTTGAGACACTTTAGTGAATGGATGATGGTTTTTGGCTAGGCTAACCTATTTGGGTCATATGTGACCATTGTAATAGATGTAATTGAATTTTATAAGTGTTTATGGGTCAAATTTATCATGTGGGACTGACCTCCTTTGGGTTAGAAAGAATAAATGCATATAAAAGTGATGTTTAAGCTCATTTGGTGAGCTAGTCTTCCATGGGTGAAAAGTGCGACCCATAAGTGAGTGAATTACAGGTAAAAAGGCATGATTTTAAGGTTGATCAGATGTGTTTCAAATTGAGGATATTTTTACATCATGTGTGCAAGATATTAGAGGTAAGGAAAGTTGAAAAAGAAGGAGAAGAGCAAGTTTGAAGACCTAGGGTTTGAGCAAGGGTTTGTGAGCTGAATAAGTGATCTCCATTAGTTTTGGGAGTAGAAAAATCAGCGATCAAACATATTTAGGTGGCTGAGTTGGTGCTTTGGTCATCCTAGGGTATTGTAGCATCCTTTGGATTTGGTGCTCCTTGTAGGTTGGTGCTCTACTAAACTAGGTGTTGGTGCTTGTTGTGGGGTTAGTGCCTCACTAAATGTGAAACATGCAAATATAATGTTTGTGTTTCATGGGTTTTCTTCCCCATGAGGGTTTCCCACTTACATATGGTGTTCTTGTGTTGAGTACTTTGTTTCTTGCTCTTGTGGTTGATGTTACATATCTTAATAAACACACATGGTTATGAATGTTGTATGAACAATATAAATTGATGAATGTATGGTTTGGTAAATGAAAGAAAAATATTTGTAGGACTGATTTATCCCCCTCTCACTCCCTTGTGTTTCCAATAATTGGTATCGAAATAGGTCCTTGTGAAGTAAGTATAACATCTTGTAGGGATCTTATAAGCACAAATGGGTGAGTGTAGTCATTTTTATGTGCCCTTAGAACAAAAATCTAATCCTATGCCCATCGGCCTATCACCCAGTAGGCTTGGGGTGCTCACCCAAGGCACACACGGGCACCAAGCCCCTCCTTTATGTGAGCATTGTGAGAAGATGATGCCATTGATAATAAATTAAATGCATAAAATTAAATGATCATGCATACATTCTGAAGGCATAGGATGAGTTATTATATCAATATACCCATTTAGATAAGAGAAACATCATACAAAGAGTAGATTTGAGTCATGACATAAAGAAAAGATACTAGGGTTTGCACCCATGAACAATATATTTAGAACAGAGACATATTTATATTGATCATAGTTCTAGTAACCACATTACATTCAAAAGGGTCATAACAGACCAAATGTATCAAGACAGACATGACTCATGTATCAGAGACCCTAGCTATGCTTCCCATATTACATAAATTTTCACAGACCCATCCCTCTAGATATGATATCATTCCTACAACCCTCTAATGGTAACCCTAACCCTTAGAATCTCCTACTCTTTTCTACAGGGCTTCGCCTTTCATCCTCTCTGTGATGATCTTGAAGCTTCCCCTCATCGACCTCTCTCCATTTAGGTGTGTCTTCCTCACTCTAGAGCATCTCTATAAATAGGTTTAGCACCCACCGCCATGCCTTCCTCTAGGATCATATTGCTTGCCAAGTGTCCATGTGGTCCTCCAATGGAGCATGCTTCTTCTGATCCGAGCTCTCCACTTTCTGTAATGATGTCTTTTGGGAATGTTCTATGTGTGGGATATTATTTCCTTGACCACCAAGTCACTAGGCTAGCACCTTATCCACTCAACATGCCTAGTCGGGTCATGTTTTTCCTCAAGTGCTTCTTGAGAGCCGAATATGGCTAAGTCTTGAGATCCTTTGTTCGCCTTGTGCAAGCACTACGGTTTCTACTAAACCCTTATAAAACCCCTGTCATGTGTGCTTTTCCCCACCTACCCTTCTTCTTTATTGGTCACGCATCACATGCACCTTTTGGTACTTAGCCAATATTTTGTGGTGCAACATCACCCCACACTAAGCTTGTTCTCCATCCTCAAAAAAATCCTCTCCCAAAGAATAAAGAATGGGACTTTGAATGGTTGGAATAAAGAATGAAGGAATGAAGAATGAGAAATGGAAGAAATAAATAATGGAGGAATGAAGAAGAATTTATTTATTGCTAAAGGATGAGTGGGAAATCCTTCCTTATATCTACCTCAATATTTTCCCAGGCATCCACTTCACCCTGCCTATTGACAGAGGTCACCTACTAGAGCACTTACCTCATCAAAACTTAGTTCATCATCCTTAGCATTCAACGTACTCACAATGTCTTCTAAATGTTTGCCGAGGTCATCCAATGCATCCATCCTATGGGTGATCTAGGGATATAATTCCTTAAGACAATTTTTGATCGAGCCCTATAAGGTCTCGATGGCTTTTGAATTCTTCTCTACCTCGGCCAAGATTTTATCCCACTCTGCCATGTTTCCCTTATTTTTCTCCTAAAACTCCTTGAGATCTACCTCATGTGTAGCAACTAGAATTTTTGTTACTCTATCCCTATCAACGCAATTATCATAAGAAACTTCAGCTATCTGCACGGCATGGCCTTTACAATGGAACAAAGCTTAGTGTATCAAGTGACTATCTCCACAACCTTCTATTTTTCCTCTTTCTCTGGTGCATCAGTGCCTCTTCTATTGATTCTAAGGCGAGTGGCTACCTTTCCATCATAAGGATGCGAGTCAAATATTCTAAGCATTGCAAGTTTGATTCGTATTTATTCTCGGGTGGTGTTAGGTTTGGATGCTTCAAGAAAATAGCATCTGTAATCATTTCAATTTTCTTATATACCTCACGCACCTTTTCCTTTTCCTCCTTCATCTCACACCTTAATTGTGTGCTGATAAACTCTTCCTGCTTCAGATCCTTGCTCTTTTCAATGAGATCCTCATTTTTCTTCTCTAATTCTCCTTCTAGGAATCTCACCCTGTCATTCCTCCTAAAGAGTCTTGCCTCCACCTCAACCGACACCTTATTGAGTGCATTGCATACCTTCTCATTAGACAAATACTAAGCATTCACCAACTGGTTTATTCCTTTGTTCTCTAGTACCTTCATCAATGACCCTTGTCTTACTTCAAACTTGTTGGTGCTCAAAATAGTCTTGCCCCATTTTGCCATTAAAAATCTATCAATTTATGGTCTCTGTCACATTTTATCTTCCCGTATTGTGCCTGAAAAGTCTCCACCTTCCTTTTGTTATTGTAATCAGTCCTTTCCTAGATCAAGGATCACGTATAGATCCAAAATTGTTTCCTCATTTCTTTGTTCATCTGAAAAGGTCTGTATTTGGGTGTAAAAACTTGGGCTATCCTGTTCTTTCCATTTTTCATAGTCGGGATTTTTGTCCTTGTCATTTTTGCCATAAATACTTGAAGAAAAATGAATGGATGTAGCTCGGAGGAATGTATTTGAGCCTTGTAACATTTCTAAATTCTTCGTCATTAGATAAAATTTCATCTTCGGGCTCAAATGGTCGTTTTTATGAATTTTACGGTTTGACGGGCATTTCTCCCGATAAAATTTACATCCTGTGGACTCTTTTGGTTGGACGTGGCTCGGAAAGGTACTTCAAAAATTTCATGGATCACCTCAACTTAAAAAACATGTCTACGTGGAATAACGATGCTCATTTGAAGATTTACTTTTTCGTTGGCCTTGGAGTTGCGCCGGGAGGACACATGGAGGTTTCCACTGCTCTGCCTAGACTTAGACAAAATTTTTATGTAGCCAGTACTATTTGGTGGGATAGGTACACATGGTGAGCCCATGCTCATTCAGGGTCTCCGCTCTTGGGCACCATTTTGAAATTCCACCATGAAGACACGTGGAGGCTTCTGCCGGGTCTTCCCATACTTAGTATTTTTTCAAAAGATTTTGATAGGCCTCGGACATGTGTGAAAGGTGGATAGGGCGGGCCTAAAAAAATTGGCTAAGTATGAATGTGCAAGCGGAGAGTGCCAAGTGTCAGTGTAGCGCATCTCTAAGAGTTGGTCCCAAGGTAGAGACCTAAGTGAGCGCGAGCTCACCACGTAGCCCAAAGTCAATAAGTAAGAGGGACCATTGAAAAGTCCACAAAGCAACGGAGGCCGATAAGTGTCGACTCGACACTCTTCCAAAGGAAAACTTTGGGTCGGGGTTGCAAACAAGCGTGGTGCCTCCACGTGTCTTCAAAGGGGGGCAGAGTTAGTTGAATAGTCAATGCACAAACAGGCTTGCCGGAGGCTGCCAAGTGTCTCAATGGTGCTGATTCAAGGGTCAAATAGAGAAAAGGTTCCCAAGTGAGCGCCAGATTGACGCATGTCCCAGGGGAAGGTGGGAGTCGGGGAAAAAGTTAGTTTTTTCCCTTTTCCCCAAAAGGAGTAAAAGTTACAAAATGGCCCACAAATCCGCCAAGGAAAAATTCAGTGTTTGAGCCCGAGTCAAAGCCAAGGTAGGGAGTCGGGGAAAAAAGTGAAAGTTTTCCTTTCATCCAAAAGGCATAAAAGTAAAAATAGGAGCATTTTTCCCAGCCAACCAGAAGGAGCCACGTGTCCATGCATAGAGCTTGGGACCACGAGAGTTTTCTGGATTTTGTGATTTTTGCAAAAAGGAGAAAAGTTAGGTTCTGAGCCCACAAACCCAATTTTTCCCTAATCTAGCTGCCACATGTCCCATATCAAAAGGGAACCCATTTTTCAAGCCATTTCCTTCCCTCATATACAGACTTGATCTGATACAAGCTTCAAAGGGGGCATATATTTTGATTCAGGGCTCAAAATATTGCAGATCTTGCGCCGTTGGAAAGATCTCGACATCACCCATGCCATGTAGGTCTAAAACTCTAATTTTGAGGAGGTTAGGTGAAGGAAAATGGAGGAAACATCTTCAAGCTTTCAATGTAGGATCCATCTATCTCAACAACCAGATCGGATTCGATTTTTTCCATTGTTTGCTCTTCCTTCAAGGTGTCGAACCAAGGATTGATTTAGTAAAGACAAATTTGGGGAAAATATTTCATCAGAGGCATTAAAAGCGGTGGTTGAACTTCAATTTGCTTTTCCCACTTCTCTCTCTTTTCTTCTTTCATATTGAATCTATAAATACGGGAGAAAGATTTGTTGTAAAGGGTTGGACATTATTTGTTTTGCAGGCTCCTCCTTCTAGCAAAGGGATCTATGGGGTTCAGGCCTTCCACTAAAATTGTAATATGTTTCTTCCTCTTGGCTACTTTGTAATGGACTATATTAATCTACAGAGTAGTAAAACACGTCTATGATCAATTTTAGATCCTCTCTTGTCTCTTTGCTTTCATATGGTCTTCCATTATATATCCGGTTATTTGTGTTCTTGTTTATTGTATGTTTTTTTTTTGGTTTGTGTCTATTAGAAAAATAAGTGTTCATCATTCCTTTGGTGCATCACGTCGTAGTTTAGCTTTGTTTTAATTTTGTATTCCTTCTATCCCTATCTCCTTGGTAAATTTTAGATTAGGATTAAGAAAATATCCTTCTGAAGTTTCTATGTATTCACCTAAATAGAGGAATAAGGAACCAACCTTCAATCTAGAGAGCTTTACCATTTTGCAAGGTCCCACACCTTGGGGAAAGTTCAATGTTATGTAATCACACCAAATGAGTCTTCCTTAGAAAATCATATTTTTAGAACTCATTTTGGGGGTGCTGTGATTTTGCATTAACAAGTGCACTAGATTTAATTCATAAATGCTGGTAAAGAAAAGTCGATCATCCCATTTCCAATTTCTAGTATTGATAGACATTTGTACATATTGTATTTTAGTGCATTTACACAACTAAGGTGGAAATCCTTAGTGGTGACTCCATGTTGATTTGATTCTTAATGAGTACCAATGTCTTAACCTCTATCAAGTGAGATTTGTTACTAATCTTTGCAAATATGGAAGGAAGAAGATCTTTCTTTGCTAGGGATCTTGTTAGGACATTATTTCCGAGCTAGGAAAAACAAGGCCGAGAAGAAGAAAATCCTGGAGAGTTGTTGGAGATCAAAAAACAAGAAAAGGGATCTCCATTGATGAAAGTGATCGGCCTATCATTGAAGACTGCCATTCAAGTGCTTCTGAATTAGGTAGCCTCTTTGTGGAATTGAATTATCCAACTAGAGAGGGGCCTTCATTTGATTTTTAAAAATTTGCTTCTCATTCTTCCCTTGTCTTTTCAAAAGTTGATAGGGTTTTCCAAGAAATAAGGCCTTTAAGGGATATCCATTTTGAAAGTTATACTCCTATGTTTCAAAGACCCTCTTCCCCTTATCAATTTGTCTCCCCTCCATGGTCACTTCCTCAAAACAACATGGCCCTACCCCCACCTAGACCTCCATTTATTGTAAACACCTTTGTCCTATAAATTTTATAGGGATGGCTGGTTATCCAAATGCAATTCCCCATGATGTAAGAAATAGATTACCAAAGTTCTAAGGAAACAACATTATAACTGGTTATCAACATCTAAAGCTTTTTATCAATATGATGGAAGACTTTGAGATTAACATGAATATATATATATAAATATATATATATTATCCATACTTTGGAAGAATATGCAAGGGACTGGTATAAAAGCTTTGCACGGATAATTCTGTTGGTGTCGAATTCTTGGCACCCACAGGACTCTGCAACACGATCGGTTGAGACTCTCAGTGTGATTGCACAACATGGAGCTTTTCCCAAGTGTGGGACCTTGCGAAATTGGAAAAGCTCTCCGGATGAAGGCCGGCTCCTATTCCTCTATTCAGATGCACCAATAAAACGCAGAGGTTTACCCAAAAACTTAATCTAACTACCAAGGAGACAGGGAGAGAGAAATGCATAAAAATAAACCTAAGCTAAGGAGGTGATGCACCGAGGAATGTTGGACACCCGTTTTGCAAGATTAA
Source organism: Taxus wallichiana var. yunnanensis (assembly GCA_018340775.1). Lineage (NCBI taxonomy): Eukaryota > Viridiplantae > Streptophyta > Pinopsida > Cupressales > Taxaceae > Taxus > Taxus wallichiana. The sequence goes on along the minus strand of CM031242.1, from coordinate 686,792,655 downwards.
ACACAGACCACATAGATGTAATACCACACCATGCACAGGACAACCAAAATGCAATGAGAGATCAAAATAACAGAAATGAATATATGAGAGGGTTTAAAATCAATCACAGACATACATATATTGCTCAAGGATCGATTCATACATTGTAATGGCCAAGAGGCAAAAAACGGCATTACAATCCATATGGGAGGCTTGAAAACTCCACAAATCCTCTTGCAAGCAGGAGAGAAGGGAGGATGCAAAGCAGAAATGCCCAACCTGAGGAAAAGCTCATCCTTTACAATTTATATGAGGAAAAATGAGGGAGAAGAGAATGATTCGAACTCTGCCCCCAACCACCTCCAAGACTACATCTAACCCATCATATTATGGCGGTGATCTCAACAACCCAACAATGGGCGAATTGTATTTTAAATTTTTAAGAACTTGTTCCCACCTAATTAAATATATCCAGTCGTAGTTACATAGAGGACGCCGAGAGCTTTCCGAAAATTCCAACCTTGTGTGAATCCGAGCTCCCTGTGAAAAGTTATGGCGATCTGAATATTTCCCGCATCAGGGTCTTCTTCCTGTCGGGTTCGGGGTTCTCCTCTGCATTTGCATCGGGTTTGGAGGATGCCTCGACATGTTTTCGCCCCATGCTTCTGCGCCATGTTTCTCCGCCTCCGAAACCCGCTTTCCCTTTGATGTGTTTTCAGGTTTGCGGAACCCTCGAGCATCGGGACATCCTTTGCGATCTGCATGCTTCATGTTTCGTGTTTCCCGAAACCCGAAACCCGATTTGCCTTTGATGTCGGGTTTTCCAACCCTTCCGACATGTCTTTTGCTGTTCTCCCGACGTGCTTCCCCGACGCTAAGACCCGATTTCTTTGATGTCGGTTTTAGAGACACCCCGACATGTTCTTGCGCCACCAAAACCTGATTCCTTTTGCATCGGGTTTTGGAGACCCGACGACATATTTTCTTTGTTGGCGGGTTTTGGAGACCTGAATACATATTTTCTTTATGTTTTTCCACCATGTTTCTCCGCCTCCGAGACCTGATTTTCTTTGGGTGTCTATATTTACAGGGAGGGGGTAAATATATACAACATTCCATTGATTCTTGGATAGAGATGAAAAATGCATTTAGATTGTAGTATGGTGATAGAACTGACCCTAGGTTTCTTCTATTAGAATTTGAAAACATCAAGAAGAATCCTAATAAGTCAAGTACATGATTTCAACACAAGGTTTAACAAGACCTTGAGGAGATTACCTGTTAGCTTAAGGTCAAGTAATGATTCATGTTTGATCAAATATTCAGGTGCATTTGATAAAAAAAGTATGCTTCTTACTACATGAGGGACAAAACCCTACTAATTTGAGGCAAGCCTTCACCATGGCTCTACAAATTGAGAATAACATCAAGGCAATTGGAAAGCCTCCAAAAAGGGAGGGTGTAAAAATAATTAACCTAGAAAATCCTCAAACAAGTAAGGATGTTGATTTGGAGGAAGTTGTGAAAAAAATTTGGCGAAGCATTTGTCAAAGAAATATCATACAAATTAGCCCGTGCGAAAAGGAATTGGGGGCGAGTTCACAAGGTCAACACACAAGTAATAAGGCCAAGATAGGTTTACAAATCATCATAGAAATGATAAGAGATCTGATGACAGAGGCAAGGGACTTGTTGGATTTGGAAATAAATAGTCCCACACCAAGGAAAATAGAATGGTACCTAATCCTTTGGCTTCCGTGAGTTGTTGTGAAGGAGAGACAAATGTCATTGATTGGTGTGATAGATGTTTCATGCCCCATTCTCCATGTGAGGAAGATCAACAACAACAAGAAGAAGCTAATGATGATAATGATGATGATGCATGCATGGTGGAATGATCTGTAAGCTCACAACAAGGGGAAACTTCAACTGAGGTAATAAGTGCTAGAACTACTGCTGATTTTTGGGATTGCATTCACCGGGTACCTATTCTTCCTCCCTCTCATACTTTAGAAGTAGATACTATACAATATTTTGAATTTCCCAATAATGAATTTGAATATTTAAGATCTTTAATGATAAAGAAGTATGATGGAGGAATCCCATCTGAGGAGGACAGAAGTTGTTGATGAATGTTGTTGTTGTTACTCGAGAGAAGGAAGTATAACACAAGAAGTAGGGTTTCAAAGGGACAAGGCCTCAAGCTAAGCCAAAAACTCCATTGCTTTCAAATATTCCTAAAGAGGCTCCTAAGAAAGATGTATCTGCCAAGGGCCTTGCTGTCCCAAACAAAAATCATACCCCTCCTCATGCCCAAGTTGTCAAAAATCCTTGTGCCATCTAATGAGTGTGTCAACCTTCCTTCCAATGTTGCCTTGCCAAAGTCTGTCCCTTATGATATTGCCCAAGTCTTGAGTCAGATCAAGATCTCAGTTCCAATTGTTGAGTTTCTTAGGATTCTTGAGCAAAAAAAAGGGATTTTGAGTATTTGGGGCTGAAAGAGGAGAAGACTACCCTAGGTAGAAATATAAACATTATGGAGACTCCACCAGTCATTGAAGAATTAGAGACACCACCAGTGTTGGAGGAACTAGGTGAACCACCTGAGGTTTATTTGGGGACATCCTTGGTGATTCTCAGCTAAATGTGGATCCATTCTTCACCACTTTGATCATTAAAGACAGATTGCTACACAACTATATTTTTGACTCAGGGCATCATGCAATGTTATGCCTCTAGAAGTCATGAATGAGCTGGATATCAAAGTAACAATAGCATATGGGAAGTGTACTTGCTATGGACTCTAGAGAAGTGCCAGTGGTGGGATGTGTGAAAGGTCTGGTGGTGTAGCTTGTAGCTTACCTAGGTAAAAACTTGATGCTTGATGTTGTTATTGTTGATTTCCCAACCAAGTGGGGTATGTTGTTATCTAGAAAATGGGCTGTAAGTGTTGGTGGGAGTGTTCAAATGGACATGTCCTATGCTACCATCCCAATTGAAGGAAGCCTTGTCAAAGTTATATGGAGAAAAAAGATGTTGTACCTTATTAAAGATCCCAACAATGCATCTTATGAAGTATTGTACACAAGTGTTGATGCTTGATAACTTTGTAGGATTTGCTAGATGGAAAAAGAGCACAATATTGAAGAATGCAAATGTCTTGAATAGGAAAGCTCTCCTTGGACTTTATTGTTTGATGGAGCTTGCTCCAAGTTCGAAAATGGTGTTGGTGTTGTTCTGATCTCTCCAGGTCAAGAAGAGTTTTTCTTTTCCTTCAAACTCAACTTTGAGTGCACTAACAACATTGCTGAGTATGAGGCATTTTGTTAGTTAGGTTGAGGATTTCTTGGAAATATGGTATTAAAGACATCATTGTCAAAGGAGATTCAAAATTAATTGTAAAACAAGTCAGAAAACTTTATGCCACAAAAATCAGCGAATGAAACAATACAAGCATGCAACTTGGGATCTCATTGAGATGTTTGATTCATTCAATATTGTGCATCATGATAGGAGGTTCAATGATTTGGTAGAAAAACTTGTAGTATTGGGATCTCGGTTTGATAATTGTATAGTATCCCCATATTGTGAATATGATGTTGAGGTGTTAACTAGGCCATTTATACTTGACAACATTAAACATTGGCAATTTTTTGATGATGATGCTCAAGTCAGAAGATTTTTGTAGAACAAAGGGGAGTTTTCTGATGATCAAAATATTGATTGGGAGCCAATGGTGTGCGTAGTAGAGGGTAAAGAAACCTTGTTTGGAAAAGGCATCATCCAACTAAAGACTAATACCATTCCTAGAGGGTTGGTTGCTCTTGAATCCAACTTTGATAATGTTGATCACATTATTAATAGATGCATAGCAGCCTCAAGGGATATTGAGGAGCATGACCTTGGCATAAAGGAGAAACCAAGGAAGATCTGGTTAGGAAGCAATCTCAGTAAGGAGGAAAAATAGTCTTATGTCCAATTGCTGAAAAAAATATCAAGATTGCATGGCTTGGACTTATTTTGAATTAAAGGCATACAGAGAGGATTTGTTTCAACATGAGATTCCCTTGGAATCTAATGCAAAACCATTTAGGTAGAAACAAGGCCAATCAATCCACTCCTATCTCTTAAAATGCAAGAGGAATTGAAGAAACTGAGGGATGGAGGGATTATTCAGCCCACAAGGTATTCTTCTTGGGTTACAAACCTAGTACTAGTTAGAAAGAAGAATGGTGACATCAGGTTGTGTGTGGATTTCAAAATTTGAATAGAGCATCAATGAAGGATAATTATCCTTTACCAAACATGGAAAACATGTTGCAATTAGTGACTGGTTCTGAGCTACTTTCTACCCTAGATGGTTTCTTTGGTTATAACCAAGTTGTGGTGAAGGAATCAGAAAGAATTAAAATAGCCTTTACCACTCCTTGGGGACATATGTATATGTTAGGATGCCCTTCGATCTGATGAATGTTAGAGCAACCTTTCAAAGAGCAATGGATGTTGCTTTTGTTGGTTACATCAATGATTTTATTGTTGTCTACCAAGATGATGTAACTGTGTTTTCTAGAAGAGAAGTGATCATTTGCAGCACTTGGAGAAAATGCTGATAAGATGTAGAGAATATGGCATTTCACTCAATCCAAAGAAGTGCCATTTTGGAGTATAGAAGGAAAAATTTTGGTCACATTGTGTCACAAGAAGGGTAATGATTGATCCAGAAAGGGTAGAGGCCATCAACAAGGTCCCAATTCCAAGAACCAAGAAGGGGATTCAGTCCTTCTTCGGGAAGATAAACTTTATCAGGAGATTCATATCAAACTTTGCTGAGTTGACCATTCCAATCACTAGCATGCTGAAGAAGGACTAGGCCATCAAATGGGAGGAGGATTCCATTCAAGCTTTCAATGGGATCAAGGAGGAATTAAAGCATGCCCATGTTTTAGCAGCTCCAGATTATAAGAAGCCTTTCCAACTATTTTCTTTTTGCTTTAGAGAACACTATTGCATCTGTCTTGTTACAAAAAGATGATGAAGGGGTTGAGAGGCCAATTGCCTTTTTTAGTAAGGCATTGCAGGGGGCTGAGTTGAAATACACTATTATGGAGAAACAAGCATTTTCCTTGGTAAAAGCAACAAAGGTTTTCAGGCCTTACATTTTGAGCTCTAAAATTGTTTCTTATGTTCCCCACACTATGGTGAAAGACATCTTATCGATATGGAAGTCTCAAGCAAAAAGATGCGATGAGTGGGTGAAACAAGTTGCAAGAATATGACATGGATATCCAAACCACGAAGTTAGTGAGAGGTTTGGGCTTGGCTAAGCTTATGGCTAATAGCAACTTGCAAAATATTGAGGTAAATGAGGTAGAAGAAGGAAGGGTAGATGTTTTTACAAAATTGATGAGTTCTGAGTGGTACAAAGATGTGATTTTTTTATCTCAAACATTTATACTTACCCGAGTATTTGAGTAAGAACAAGAAAAGAGCCCTTAAGTTGGCCAACCCAAAATATGTCATTACTTGATTATGGGTTAGCTTGGAATAACCACGAGGGAGTTCTCTCCCTAAGCCCTTCAGTGAATCCCCCATAATTGGTCTCCATGAGGGCTTAAAACTTGTGGGAATGGATTTCTTGGAGGTGCTTAACTTCAAGATCCCCCTTTAATTTTATTTGTGTGGTGAAGGAAACAACATTTTACTTTTTTTTAGTGGAGAAAATAATTAAGTGAAAGCAAAATATTAAAAATCTTGTAACTTTTGATCACATCATCTTTGCATTAAATTGAAGCCCCATTTTTGCAAAGGTGGAATTGTTTTTCATTGGTGATTTTCCATGTGGAAATGGATTTATTTTGAGACTTGCACTATAATTATAAATCCCCAAATATGGAGACACAATCAATTATGGATGCAATTTCGGAACCTGAGGCCATATCAAGAAGAGAATTTTGGGGAGTGCGGTTTGATTTGTCATGTTCTAAGAATGACATGCTTTTCTCTCGAAACCTATGTGGACTTCAAGAGGATATTGGATCAAATTTGTGGAAGAAAATAGATCACTCAAGAAGTTAAATTCTCTTCTGGAAAGTCACTCATTCATGATAAACTTATTCAAGAGCCTTGACATCAATCATATTGTGGACAACCATATCTATGCTCCTAGTCCACTTGATAGAATTATTGCTCTTGACCCACTTGACATTGATTATCATCCTTGAGTCATGTATCTGCTCTTGATGCTTATACCTAAAGGCTTATTACTTGCATGCTATCTTCCACATCTATCGTCATTCAGCATTAGAAAATCATGTTGTGTATCCTACTTTTGCTTAACTTCATGGCTGGCTTTTTTAAGAGCATACCACTACATTCAGTTCTCGCATGCTCCATTCTATTCATATGGTCTCACTAAGTGAGTCATTGTGAGAGACATTCACAGGTATTGTTTCCTCTATTCACATGTTAAGTGGAATTCTCATCATGACATTGGTTTTGATCGATACTTCATTAGGATCACACAATGATGAGCTCCTTTTTTGTTTGCTCGACTCTTTCCCGGATCATGCAGCAACACATGAGTTCTCGCACAATCACTCAAGTGCTTGAGAAACCTAAGATTTCAGCTATTAGACATGATCAAATTTACACACATTCTCCCAGCCTGATGTTATTTAAAGCATGCACCCATTGTGCATTTTGCACCAAGTCATATGAGCATCTTCTTCATCCATCCGTGTTGATTTGGGGTGGATATCCGATCACTGACATTCTCATTAAACATAGGGCATTCATTGCAGAGGACTCTCAGATTGGGCCTCCTTCACCATTATTTCTTGCTCCAGCAATTTTTACCTTATGCATTGTGATAATTCTTGTTTTGAGCATTTTTAGTAGGTGTAGTGTATCGCTCTTATTTGTTGAGAGATTTTGTATCCGTATTTTCAACACTTTTGACACGTTGTAAAGTATCTCTTGTGGAGGATCTATTATAGGTGAAGTCTAGTGTTATTTTTCCCCATATGTCGAGTAGTTGATTTTGGAAATGATCATATGATTTGTAGTGTCACTCCCACCCATTGAACGGTATGGTAGGGTGTGGTGTTGATCATGCTTTTTTCAATTTTGTGTCCTTGCCTTGATACCTACTTGGCTTTTTTAGATCGTGACACTTTAGATTTTGTGTCCTAAATGCCTTGTTGCTTTGGTTAAAATTTTGTTAGATCGTTTTCACAAATTTGAACTTGATTGAATTATGTTTGGTGTTTTTTTACACTTTCAGCGGCTTTCTCATCACTCCATTGATAGTCTCCTTATATAGAATTCTAGAGTAGGAGCCAGTGTCAATTGTTTTTAGTTTTGTGATCAAAAATGGATTCGGACCCAGTGACATCAAACTTCTTCAACCGATTATTATGATTTTTTTGAAAATCTGAGCTTCTTGGATGCCTCTGGAGTGGGTATTTACTCTCTTTACTTTGTTAATTACTAGTTTTGGGTACCTTGCGGTGTTCTTTTTCGTCCCGGTTATTATTGATCATGACTACCTCTCGAAGCCGGTAAATCTTTCCGAGACTCATACAAGGACATGCCACTTCTATTTTAACCCCTAGCTTCACTTGAGGGGGGAGTTAGAGTAGGTATTTACCTTAGCTCATGTTCACTTAGGTACTTTATTTACCGTTATTGTATTTATCCTCACCCACTTATGTGTGTGGATATTTCTTTTATCTTATTTAGATATTATGAGATATTATCTAGTTGTTAGGTTCATAGTTCTTTCCTTGATCTATGGTATTAACTAGATCCTTGATGTCTAGTTCTCTCCTAAATCTATGGTCTTGACTAGTTCTTTGATGACTAGTTATTTCCTTGATTTATGGCTTGATCTACTGAAATTGCCATGGTTCTTAGATTGTTATTCCTTGCCTATTTAAATGCAAGGCCCATTCTCAAATTATATGCATTGAGTTCCATAATAATATATGATATTACTTCTCATTTGTTTGCAAAGGTTTATGTAAAAGTTATTCTGGAAAAAATTACTTTTATCTTATTGATCATGGTGTTTAATTATCTGCATCATGTTCTTGGCTTAGCCATCTAGTTATCGATTCCTTTCAGAGCCTCAAACTCTGCTTTGCAACATATTCACCTATCCTAATTAGCCTCTCATCGGTTCATTCAACAAATGGAATATTAAGAGGTTAGCCCATATGATGCTTGTAGGGCCTTAACTAGTGATTGTTGAACTTGATGAAGAAAGGAGGGCATCCCACTAAAGGCATGTAAAGTTCAAGAGAAAGTTGAAGAAGTTGTTTGACAAGAAGTTCACTCTAAGATATTTCAATGTTGGAGATCTCATGTTGTTATGGGATAATGAGGCATGAAGATAAGGGAAAGCATGGAAAATTTTATGCATTATGTGGATGGGCGCTTACTCCATTGATATTAGGATTGGTGAGCATACTTTCTTCCTGAAGGACTTGGATGGGGAATTGCTTGAATTGCCTATTAATGGCAGGCATTTGAAACATTTCTTGGATTGATTCCCCATAATCAAGGTGAACATCATCTGTACAGTGTATAGTTTGTTGGTTTGTTTTATTTTTTCATGTTTTTTTTCATTCTTTCCCTTGGTGACCTATGTTTTTGCTAGTTTCTTGGTTCATTTTTGGGGATGGTTATGGTTTTGTGATTTACAAGTTGAATCCTTTGCCCAATGGATATTTTGGCACTTGGTCTATTATTTGGTTCTTGTGGCACTCACAGGGAGTGCCCATCCCAGTCGAGCTGATGTTGGTGCTCAAAATAGTCTCGCCCCATTTTGCCAACAAAAATCTATCAATTTATGATCTCTGAAACATTTTTCTCTTCCCGTATGTGTGCTTCTGAAAGTCTCCACCTTCCTTTTTTGCCTGTAATCAATCCTTTCCATGGACCAAGGATCACTTATAGATCTAAAATTTTTTCCTCATTTCTCTATTCATCTCTTCAAAATCTCGTATTTGGGTGTAAAAACTCGAGTTGTCTCGTTTTTCCATTTTTCATCAGATTTTGTTTCCTTGTCATTTTTTTTTCCTAAATACTTGAATAAAAAATGAATGGATGTACTCAAAGGAATGTATTTGAGTCTTGTAACATTTCTAAATTCTCCTCCTTGGAGAAAAATTCATCTCAAGCTCAAATGGTCATTTTTCTACATTTTACATTTTGATGCGGACATTTCTCCTAGTCAAATTTACATCCTCGCATCAACAGAAATGTGGCCTCTTTTGGTTGGACGTGGCTCGGTGATGGTACTTGAAAATTTCATAGATCACTTTTTACTTAACTTAAAAAAACTTGTCTACGTGGAAGAATGGTGCTCATTTGAAGATTTGCTTTTTGGTTGGCCTTGGAGTTGTCTTTGGAAGAACACGTGGAGGTTTCTACTACTTAGATGGGACTTACACAAATTTTTTATACATCTAGTACTATTTTGGAGTACATGTGGTGAGCCCATGCTCATTCAACATTCTCCACTCTTGGGCACCATTTTGAAATTTCACCATTTTAGCCACGTGGAAGCTTCTTCTGGGGTCTTCACCTTACTTAGTCTTTTTTTCAAAATATTTTGAGAGGCACTGGGACTCGTTGAGAGATCATGCATGTTTGAGGACTGGCCCTTGAATTTTATTTTAAAGAATCACCTGGAGGACACTTGGAGGCCTTCACTCACTTTGCATTTTAGTTGGAATTTTCAACGACGAAAGGATATTTCCTCATATCCTAACACATGGTGCCTTCACTAATCTTTAAGCCTTCAAACAAATTTTTTAAAAGCCGGAGACACGTGGTGAGCCCGCGCTCATTCAAGGTCTCAACTTTTGGGACCATCTCAAAATGTGCCCATTGTGATGTGGTAGTTTGAAAAGTCAAAAGGCATGGAACCAAACCATCGGGGCAACTTGAAATTTTTTACCTCTTGTCATCAAAAGGATTAAAATATCAAAATGGCCTTCGCAAGCCTGATAAGAAGGACGTCAAGGTTGGCTTTGAAAATTTCAAGAGGGGGGAGGCGGGCCATTGGGGGTAACTTGAATTTTTTTCCCTTGATATTCAAAAGACTAAAATCATCAAAATGACCTACGGGCCCGATAGAGAAAAGTCAAAACTTACTCCAATCAATGGTGAAGTGTGGATTTTCGGGGGTAAATTGAAATTTTCCTTTTGTGGAAAAAGGAGTTAAAAGTGAAAAAGGAAGCGTGGTTCCACTGGGACCCACATCAGAGACTAGAAGCGAAGGGCAGAGCTACGGGGAAAACTTGGAAAATTTTCCTTTTCCAAAAAGAGGTGAAATAACACAATTTGGCCACTGGTTCCTTTGGGACCACCTTAGGACACATGTCAGGCTCATTTCTCAAAGGCGGAGGTGCGGAGAAAAATGTGAAAATTTTATTTTTTCCAAAAGTTGTAAAAGGAAAAAGGGGACCCACAGGCCCATTTTAAAGTGGATCTCCCACGTGGACGGTCCAAATTAAAAATAGAAATCAATGGAGCTATGCATCTATATCAAATTTTCTACCATTTTTCTCCAAAGCTCCTGGGGATGCGTATTATTATGGTTTTTTTATCATTTCTAGGAGTCTCCTACATGCCAAATGAAGAGGAACATTAATCTGGTATCCTAGTTTGGTGGGGAAGGTTTGTAAATGTCTCTCACCATTAAATATGTAATTTGACTAACAAATTGACCCGATTTTTCTTTCCTTGGCACATGAAAAAACCTATTGATATCATGGTTTGGGAATGAGGGTTAAAATACGGGAAGACCTTTAACATTAAGATGAGATGTGACCTCTGGGCTCGATCTGATCTTTCATTTTTTCTTCCCGGGCACGTAAAGAACTAGATTCGACAAATTAGGGGTGGAAGTGGTTGGCGAGTAAAGGAAGAGTGTTCTACTAGGTGAAGAATTGAATGTTAGAAATATTTGGAGATATTTTCCTCTATGCACCTAACACTTTTTTTGCAAAATCTGATTCTGGGAGTCACAACATGCAATGGTGCTTTGAATGTTTTTGTTTTTGGGAAAAGGCTTAGTTGTAAAAAATGTTATAAATTGCATGATTTTTTCATGCAAAGGGTTGGAGGGTTAGAGGTTGGGACTGATTTTTCTAAGAGAAAATCTTGATAGAACTCGTCCTTCTGAGAAATCATCTAAAGAAACATGTTTATCTCCTTTGTGTTAAATTTGATCATGTCAAGGTGGTTGCGAGTGTACAACCATTGACAAGCTCTGAGATTGTTCTAGAAACTTTCCCCTACTGATAAATTTAATCAAACTTGAGTTAATCTGCGTTATTTTTGGGAAAAATTTGTGTTTGCTTCATTTTTGAATGTCTGCAAGTAGTTTTCTTGTTCCCGTTGCAATCTTACATTGAAATCTTTGTGAATCACACAAGATCTTATCCTTGTGATAGTTTGGTGGAATTTGCAATTTCATTTATCAGAAGATCTTTCATTTGATAGTGAAATAAACAAATTTAAAATCACTATGACTCCTAGCATGACTATAAGATTGTTTGTTAGCCTTTGAGGGTATCTTAGGCATGATGAAATAGAGGTTGATAATGTTTAGTTAAGTTTTCCAATTTGAGCCTTCATTTTGGATCCTTGAAGTTTGTGTGAAAAGTGCTGATCTAGGCCTCCATTAAGCACATATTCTAGTTAAAGGAACATCCTAGCTATCCCAAGCATTATGTTGTTCAAGCTCTCCATTTTTGTAAAATTTCTCAAGAATCTAGTGAATCAAGTTCATTTATGCCTCACCTCCCACCAAAAATTCATTTAAAAATAACCAATCATACCCATATTACCCCTATTTGTCATGTGTGTATAAAATGCACATTTTTTACTACCAAAACATGCAGAAACAATTAGGTTTTCATTGTCTTTAGTGGCTTGAACCTTTCTTAGAAAATATCTCCATTATCTAGAGTGACAACTCATGAGAGTTAGGTTTTGTTGCATTGATCATATTTTCTTCAAGGTCTTCTTAAAAATTTCACAAGGAAGGATATCTCCATCTCCTCCACAAAAAACATGCTACAAAAAGGGTCCTCTCACCCTGGTTGAAATGCACAACCATAAAGTAGTGAGGATATGTCAAATCCTCTTGAGGGCTTTACCCATTTCTCCACATCTGAGTGACAAAGAGAAAGTTTGCATTTCATCCCCAGCTACAAAATGACACAGTACATGCTTTGCTTGTCTCTAAGCTTCCTGCCAAACCTGTGATGTTGCTCAACTTCTGAGGAGAATCAATTTGGGTACCAACAGAACTAGGGTTCATCGACGTGGGACTCAACCGCCCAAGATATCATTTTCCTGGTTCATGGGTACGCACCCTCTTTCTTGAATGAAGACCATGCAATGAGGTTGTCCACATGCATAGTACTCTAGAAAAAAGCGCGTAATACCTTACTCGGGTCATTGATGTATCTCATTCCTTGCCATTTTCCTCTAGTGCATACTGATTTTGGAACCTTTTCCTCCCAGTGCACGTTGCTTTTGGAAATATCACTTCTAGGTTGGGATCCCCACCCATGATTCCATACTTCTTCCCTACGCTTTCCTCATATATTTCCTTAGTATCTCATAAGCACTTCACTCCACATCCTAATCCACTAACTTCTCTATTATGCCCACTACTTCTCTTTCTCGTGACCTCTTTTATTTGCTCCTTGGTGAGGCTGGGGGTCCTTTGATCCTTAGTATTTACTTCTTCACTCTCCCCTTTTCCTTGAGTACCTTCCTCTTCTCCACCTTTTTCCTCACTTCTTTCTTCCTCCGAGTCATGTATATCGTACACGGGATGATCCTGAACTTCTTCATCCTCACTGTCATCTCTTTCGCCCCTGTAGGCCTCCAAACTCTCCATCTCTTCTGAGTTTTCCTTCTCTGATATCTTCTGCTTCTTCTTAAATAGGGATTCTTCCTTTTCTTCCTCTCTAGTAGGTGATTTCTTCCTTAATGACTCTTCTTGCTTTGGAACCTCTTTGTAGGTATCTTTTCCTTCTCCTTGATGGGAGACTTCTTCCTACGCACATGTGTGCTTGGCTTGGCGCATGAATTTGACGCGCCTAAAATTGTGTTGTCTACACACTTGGTGCTTTCTTCTCTGGTGCCTCTTCCCTCTCCCTTTTCCTTGGTGTGACCTTCTTCCTACTAGTGGGATCCTATGGGATGGAGACATCATTCTCCAAGTAAGAACCCTTTTCATACTTGGGCCTGATGCACAAGTATACTCTTGTTATGGTTCTTCCAACAATTGGCAAAGTGTCATGGGTTTTTTCATGCACACCTCATGGGAGACATACTTCTCCACATAAGAGCACTTCTTTGGGTATATGATCTTTCTCCATAAGTCACGGTGGTCTTGGTCCACTTCACTAAGGTTTAACCTTAGTCTTTTAGCTTCCTTGAAGCGGTTGACCCTACTTTGAAATACTTTGCAGTGAAAGAGAAGGGTAATTTACACCATGGGCTCTTGGTACTATCTGACATCGTGAGTGAACCTTCCAATGCAAAAGTGTTGATAGAAAATGAAATTAGCTTCTCCATCTACTAGTGTTTGTAATTGTTTAGGTATCCTCCACTCAGCCCTAAATGTATCACACATTCACTTGTAACATTTATCTAGGCGCGCCTTTGTGGGTGATTGTCATGGAGTTGCATGTGTATTTTTGAAACCTCTTTGCGAGGGAGGGGTCTTCATCTGGATACTCCCATATGAACTTATCTTGCCCATTGGGTACTCTAATTTCTGAGAAGATGATGGTGAGAAGAACATTTCCAAACATAATCTTATCTCCTTCTTGTGTGGTAGTGATGATATCTTCTGCAATGTAGGTGAATAGGTTATAGATGGTTCCTTTTAAAAAATTCTGACACATTCAACCAGGCCTTGTTTACCTGTGTCCACCTCTCTTGACCATTCATCTTGGTTACTAGGCATGTGGCCATCCTCATCACTGGGTCAGAGATATCAAGGATGTTGAAGTAGTGAGACCCCTTCTTATAGTCATACTCCTCCATGGTCTTCTTAATAGCCTCTTTATCCTCTAGGTCATCATCTAACGAATCTCCTTCATAGATTAGGAAAGTAAACTTAGAGATGAGTTGGGAGTTATGCACATTCTTATGGCCCACAAAGTAGAACTATTCCTCATCCATGCATGACATCAACCATTAGTATAGCTACTCGGGCTTGCCAAAATAGGGAAACTCGTAAAGTTGCAGCAACCCAACCTTCTCCAATTTTACCTTCACCTCATCACTATAGATTGGCATCCCTTTTGGTGTCCTCTTATCTATTGGATAAACTAGTTCTAATGCCATCTCCTTCTTTGTGGTACTTGTGTGATGGTTGTAGTCTCTCATGGCCATCTTCCTCACATGGGATACCCATTCTTTCCCAAGTAACACTCCATCTAGGTATTGCATCTCCGTATACCACTCCTCATTGAAACTAGTGGTGGAAGTCTGTTTTCCTTTGCCCTTGCCCTTATTTGGTGAGATGACTACCTTATTTAGTGCCATTTTCTTATCGGATTAAAAACAAATCCCTCCTTACTTCTCTTCCTTACTCGCTCAAATCCATGGCTCAACTCCGTGAAAAATCCTTCTATTCCCATGCCCTAGCAATAGAAACCTAACCTAGAAAACTCTTCCACAAGATGACATACTCTACTGAAACCTCCCTACATTCGTGTACTCATTCCACTTTGGTTTACAGGTCATCCTAGTCACACACTTCAAATTTTCACTCTTCTTTCACACAAATATTTCTTCGTGGATTCCCTAGTTCACAAGAGCTCTTCAATCTCATAATATCAAGGTAAATAATGATGTTCCCAACCCTTTACTTATATTTTTTTGCTCATCTTCCACAATAAATGCTTTACCACCTACCAACATATTTAGCATTAAATGTGAATTTTTCCACTAAAGCCGACCTTAAGCGCTCTTACCCACGCACCCAATCCTATGTGAATAAATCTAGATAACCTTATGGCGTGCATAAAAATCCTTACTGACTGAAGATTCTTACATGCCCATGCACTGCACCGAAGGAACTTCTTATGTCATTGACCTAATTTTTTCCCTTCGCTTACCTCATGTTGTTCCTATGCTTCTCATCCTTTGTACTTGGTCCTTGTAAAGCCTTATCTTGACACCAAAATTTCTAGTTCACCTTTTTCCACACGCACTCTCCTACCTTACGTGCTTTTGATATTTTAACCTAGGCCATTAAAACAAAACTTTCACTTCTAGCCTCTATTTCACTTACCTCTACTCCACCCACACCAAAACAATGTGTGACCCTCTATGCATAAAAACCCTTGAAATTAATGTGGTTACTAGTGCACAAGGTGTGCAAAAACAACACAACAAAAAGGAACAAGTGACAAGAAAGGGAAACACAAGGAAAAGAAATGCATTAAGGGAAATCCTAGGATAACTAGCAAAACTGCTTTATTTACAAACATAAGACTTATTTATAGTAGGGCTTCAGCCTAATTCCATTGAAATGGCCTGGTATTCTCATCCCATATAGCACTTATAACTAAAAAGTTCCTGAATCAAGGATGTGTAAGATGATGTATGGTCCTAACCAATGGACTTTCAACTTCCCAGGATGGTGTAGAAATTTAGAATCATATAACAAAACCATCTGCCCAACCTCAAATTGTTTGTTTTTGATATGACAATCATGTCATGCTTTTGTCTTGCCTTCTCTATCTTTTAAATCCATCTAGCAAGTGATCACCTTTCGTCTAGTTGCATTAATTTATCAATCCTCTCTTCAAGCACTTGTTCATCATCCAATCCTCCTACATGCACTATACACAGTGATGGTAGCATAAATTCAACTGGTAAACAACCTCCATGCCAAATACCAATTGAAATGGTGTGGCCTTGTTCAACCTCTTGTAGGTTGTCCTGTATGCCCATAAAATGGTTGATACCTTGTCATCCCAATCTTGTCTTCCAACGTCATAAATTTTGGTTAACGTGTGACTTAGTATTTTGTTAAATGCCTTAGTAGTTCCATTCACTTGGGGATGATAAGGGGTGGTCTTGTGATGGGCCACCATAAACTCTGCCAATAGAATCCTGACCATTTCATTCATAAAATGTGTACCCATATCACTAGTTAGGCTTAAAGGACATCCATACCTGTTGATTATGTTCTCC
Organism: Taxus wallichiana var. yunnanensis; assembly: GCA_018340775.1. Lineage (NCBI taxonomy): Eukaryota > Viridiplantae > Streptophyta > Pinopsida > Cupressales > Taxaceae > Taxus > Taxus wallichiana. Next base: position 686,776,431 of record CM031242.1, on the reverse strand, counting down.
CATAAAAATCTAGCTGATGTCACTACAGTGCAATCCTTTGTAGGTGTTGCCTCTTCCCATCTTGTCAAGTAGTCATTGCAAGTGATGATGTAACGTGAGCTAGTCCTTCACACAACAGGTGAAATAGGTCCTACAAAGTCAATTTCCCATTTTTCAAATGGTTTTGTGTTGGCTATTGGTCTTAAGGGAATCTCATCCCTCCTTCTAGGTTTTCCAAGGTGCTGAAATGGTCACAGGCCTTGAAAAAATCAATACAATCCTGGTAGATACTCTCCCACCAAAGCCCTGCAAGTAGAATCTTCGCGCGGTTGCATTTCCTGCATAGTTTCCTCCTACAATCCCACCATGTGCTTCTTCCATAATTACAACACACTCATGTTCTAATACACATCGGCACATAATCTCATATCGGCCTAACTTGTATAAATATCACTTGATCAACATGTAGGGCGCAACATGTATAACCAACTTCTTTCTATCCAAAACCTTCATTCCTTCCGGCGCCACACCCATTTTAAGAAACATTGCAATATCCTCTAAGTCGAGGTCGTGGCACTACAACCTAAACAGCTTACACGTCTTGTATGGTATCCTCAATGCTTACTGCACATCCTCCCTAAGTCAATTCTTGATAAATGATCGTCTGAATTACTCTTTCTTGATTTTACCACAATGAAAAAATCAAATTATTGAAATAATAGGACCCAATGGCATATGTACTCTTTAAAAATGTGATTTTCCACTAAGGACTTCAATACCATGTGGTCTGTGTAGAATATGAATGGTGTTTCCAGTAGATACTTCCCGAACTTATGCAACATGTAGATCATTGACAAATCCTCACTCTCATTAGTCATGTAATTATGTTTTGTTGGTGTCAAATTTCTACTTTCAAAAAAAAGGGGGTGATCAAAAATCCCCTCAATAGGTTGTGCTAACACTACTCCAATGGCTATCCCTGAGGCATCAACATGCACATGGAAAGGTTTATCCCAAGAGCAAAACCGTAATTTGGGTGCAGTGATAAGTTTGTTCTTTAAAGTTTCAAATGTCATCGATGCGCCTCTCCCCAATGAAATGCATACTTTTGTTTTAGTGAACCTCTCTAGGGGCGTGGCAATCTTGGCATATTATTGATAAATTTCTAGTTGTATCCTATATGCCCAAGGAATCTACACATTGCGCTTTGACTGGTAGGCTCCCCCAATCCCACAATAACAACTTTAGCGGGATCCACAAGCAAACCTTCCTTACATATAATATGCCCCAATAGGGTTCCAAATGGAGTAGAAAAACACACTTCTTAATGTTGAGGGATATCCTCAACTACCAACATCTCTCAAACATCAGCCTCAAATTGTCACAATGATATTTTAATAGTCCATACATAGCTCACCATCCAAGTAGACTTGCGAAACTTATGAATGAAGTCCCAAATGCTTGTACCATAATGTGAAAGAAGAACATGGAAGGCACATTCTTCAATCCAAAAGGCATGACCATGTAGGAAAAACTTCCCCATTCAAAAAAATTCATCTTCTTCTAGTCTTCCTTTGCAATTCTAACTTGGTGATACCCTAAGAACCCATTCATGAAGGAATAAACCTCACGCCCGGCTACTCCTTTGATAATTTCTTCAAGTGATGAGGGTTGGAAAAGGGTCAATGAAACACATTTCATTAAGGTCCCCGTAATCAAAATAGATCCTTATCCTTACATCCTTCTTAATGATTATGACCATTGGAATTACCCATTTTGATTCCTCCATAACTTCAATTATGTCCGCGATCATATTGTCTATCTCTTCCTTGACTTATATGCACAAATTTGGATTCATCTCGATACTACCTCTTCGGATTAGGCTCTCACCTTCATTCAATTTGATCCTAATTTCCCCCTAGGGAGTGGTGAACACTTTTAAGTTCATGGTACCTACGTGGGAACAATTCCGAAACTTGCGCAAAAGTTCAATGATCTTAGAAACCTCTTTCTCCGATCAATAATCCCCACTGATAGCTTCCTTAGGTTCTTCGCTCTAAACCAATTTTAATCTTTTTTTTCAAGGGTTCATGGTAAGCATGCACTCTCTCATTAGAACTATCCATGGCTTCACACGTACCTTCGAATGGTTAACATCCGGACTTTCCATTTCTTTTCTATCTATCACATAAACCATTTTTCCCTTTTTCTTTTTCCATGCACGTACACTCAAGTTGTGTCTCCTTTATTCTTCCTCCTCAAAGTGCATCACCAAACCAGGTTCACCTAATAACTAAAGTATCCTATCCTATGCCATAGCACTATCTCCCATTTTAAGGTGCTTGACAACTTGCAACGCCTTATCCACTAATGGATTCGTACTCTGATACTTGAAAGCTTAAATGAGATCAGCCATCAACTCCTTGCTAATTTCCGTCTAATGGTGCATCTCTCGAGTTAAAATACCATGCATGTGAACAACAAACTTGTAAGGTTGAATATGTCTTATGTACCCATAAAGAAGGTGGCAAAGCTTTTGTGCCTTCCATCTAGGCCTTCTCACATGCTTGGACGTGAAATGGGGCAGTTTTTTTTCCATGGTAGTCTTGTATGATAGTGGGCACGTTACTTCTAGAGAAGCTAACAGAGAACATGAATGTCACCTCGCGACACTCTAGAAGGCTATCACAATGAATTTCCCACCAACATGTTGCAGTCTCGAGTAGGTTATAACTAAGCATCCCTCTTCTTTTGTCCTCATTTATCCACTGAGCCTCCATCTCTTGCAAGAAATCATCAGGGTTTGCTCCTCCAGAGTAACTTGGCAACTTCTTCCCTCCCGGCACTTGACTGAGTGCACCTATATTACCCTTATCGCAGAGCCTCTTAATTTTCACCCAATTAACTCATAATTCTTTTGCACATAGATTATATCAATGACTTCATCTCGCAGGGCTCAATATAGGGAACATTGACTTCCCATCCATCAAAGGGATGATAACCCATTCTTCCTTTTTCTCAAAACTGATATAACCTTTGTTAAACCATAGGTCGGTGTTGTTTTTGTAACACCAGGGGTGCCTAAACAATGCTAGAAATTTATCTGCCTCGGCTAGCACCAAGACTTTGAAGTCTCTAGTGAACTTGGCACCTTGAATAATGATAACCACATCCTTCAAGACATCGTACGCACCCAAAATTACACCTGCTAAAATGTCAGGAAAATGGTTACAAAATTCCCCAATAATGATTCAAAATCCTTTCAAGAAGGTGTTCAAGGTCCAAAAAACCCATTCGTAGTGTATATTTGTAGCCTAGATGGCCTCACTTAACTTTTTCATACATTTTTCAAGCTCTCCACCTCCTTCTATGCTTGTTTTGGCCTTCAGTGCCAAGACCACTACCCTGACTAGGTGGCGGTTCTCAAACTGCTGTCCTGCATAGGGCAGAAATCCTACCCACTTTTTCTAGATTCTTCACGCATTTTTAAACATGCGACGGTTCACTTAAATTTTCTTTTGCATGCATCCATGAGCCGAATTGGCTAAAATTAGCTTTGATTGCTTAGTTCTCCTTCCTCCTTCTATTTTTAAATAAATTTAATTGGTTGGAACTCCACCTTATTGCTTTTTGCATGAAGTAACAACCTAGCCTTCATTCCTATATATACCATGCTTGTATTCAAGCAAAGGGTTGAGAATTTTGTGTATCTTGTATTGTTTTTCGCCATAATATTGCTAGGAATTTCATAGCCAAGCTCGATCGCTTGTGTTATCTCTTTTCTAATTGCATTGCATCCAGATTACTTCCAAGTCTGCCATTGCTCAAGTGTCATCCTCTTGTTGTTTTTATTTACATTCCCAATCCTTTAGACTCACATGAACACTCTTAGAAAGAAAGAAAAGAACTAAGGGGATGATACTTGATACTACTTGATTTGCAAAGGTTCTTTCTCTTCCAGTGTTGGAGTTGTGTATTTGTTTTCTTTGTTTATCAAATCATCATTTAAGAATTATTAATTTCAATTTCATAACAAATAGAGTAGAAAAAAATTCAATCCAATTAGCTAGATAATTTCAAGTAGATCAAATCAATAGGAAGTTGTCTCTTCAACATTACTAGGGAAGCTGTGGGGAACAATAGCTCTGTTAGGGTTATGATTTGTTCTTCACTTTTGAGGTAGGGTTGGAAGGATTTTGATTGAGTTAGAATAGACTTTTTTTTTATATATTTACATTCACACATCTACACAAATAGTTAGCTACATCCGGTTAATTGTTTGTATTTAGTTTGATTATTAGATTAGATGCATTGTTTGAAAAGTTAGAAAAGAAAAAAAAACATTTACTTTCCATAGATTAGCTTGTTTTATTGCTTTGTTCTGATATATTGAGAAAACACCAAAAACATAGGTTAGATTTCCTTTGATAGATATTTTGTTTACTGAAAGAAAATCAGTTCATCTTGCATGACCATCAATGGTCCACAATAGGAAAATACTTACGGTTGTGATCCCCTGGTTCCACAACCCAACGGGCTAGAGATAATAACTGACATTGACACAAGCTTGTGTTTAACAATCTTGCACACACCTGTAACATACACTTGAGAAAATAGGACAATTAGATACACTAAATATCATTGATAATCAAGCCTATGAATTTTGGACTTCTCTCGAAAATAGGGTTTGATTGCATGTATGACCATATAAGGGCCTCAGCCTGAACGAGTCTTTGGTTGTGATCCACATGTCCCACAACCCAACGTCCCTACCAATTAGCTATATATTAACACTAGTTTACACACATTAGTATTCATATCTTCACCACTTCCACCCGATATTATTACACAACTTTCATTATTGAATATATCAGCTGATCAGGCTAAGACTTTCTACACAAGACCAAAAATCACCCATAGTTCCTGCAGCTCCGCTACACCTCTTGTCTCCACTTCCATGACCTTTCCTAGAAACCCATATAAGGCACTTACAGGTTGCTTTCCATGTATTCTGCAACCACTCAATTGAATCTTGATAGAACTATACATTAATTGGAGTCTCTAGTAGCTATCATAACAGACCGTACCATCACACTCCTTCAGGTTAGGAGAGCATTCTTTTCCTTAGATTCACATATTCTAGTATTGCATGTTAAGGACATAAGGTTACCTAATTAGATTGATCGTTACCTTCACTTTCACTTCCATTTCAATTCCACATTGGCTATCTAGGCACGACCTAGGGAGGTCGGGTGTGAAGAAGGTCACGTGTTGATTTTCTATCGTATAAATTGGTGAACCTGACATGAAGAGATAATATCTAAATGTTTCCACTTTATTCTCGTGGGTATTCTTATACCCCCCGAATATGTTGGGATATGATGAGTATGGTCGGCCCATCCCGGGTTATGAAATGTACCATTACCAATCAAGTATACCACAACAATCACCTTCAATTTCAACATGGGTAGACAACCACTCATCCACTCAAAACCCTCTGCTTCAGGGAACCAATGTTGGTTCTTCTATACGTATTGAGGAACTAGATCAGGTCACTCATACTTATCCCCTCAAATAATCAAGTTCAAATAACATGACATTCACTAGGTGAAGCAAGTTCATCTCCTCGGGTATTGTTTCAACATCCCATTAGCATGCAATCCGATCAACTCCCCATCTAGATGAGGATTATTTAGCATGATATACTAAGAGTGAATAAAAATTCCAACACATGAAAAATATTTCGATAGGTGGTAAGGATAAGGTGATGTCCTACTTCAAAACAATAATGTTACCCCGCAACCAGCTAACAATACAACCAATGAGGGGTGGAAACATCGTGAAACATTCATAGCAGGATAACATACTCCTCAACAACATACAAGGGTTCAACTAAAGGTACCTAAACAAGGCACCTCCCTATCAATGAGGGATGTTATTTCAGCTTTGGTAGACAAAGTCAAAGAGTTAGATCTTTCCCAAAATACGCAGAATTCACATGCAAGGCAAGCGCAGTCTCCTTCCTAACCGTAGAATTATGGGCAAATACCTATTGCATAGAATCCTCTAGTTTACATGAATACTCAAAACCCTGGAGATCTTCTTACGGGGATAGGCACCTTGGGTATGCCCCCAAGCCACGTATGGATATCTACAACAGGCACCAACCAAAAGTGTGTTCTCAAATGCCATACTAGCTAGAAATGCAACATTCCCTAGCTTCATGCCTTCGATTCCATATCAAGGTAATCAACCCCCTATGTACACATGTATTCTAAATATCCACAGGGGGACATGTATACCTACCTAGGTCCATATGGAAAACCACAAGGGATGCCATACACCCCACCAAATGTCTATGTTGTCCCATTTTAGCAATTGATGCAGCCCCCACCTCCCCAACAAGGGTCTTCAATGGTGGAAACATATGCAATGGGGACTTATTCTGAATATCTTAAGGAACCCCTAGATTTCTCCATTCGGGAAGTCATGCTCCCGAGACCCTTGCCTGATCTTCCGAAGTTCAAAGGGGAGGGTGATCCTAACACCCACATTAAGGCTTATGTAATGACCATTCGAGAGCTACTCCCATGGGATGCGGTTGTTGAAAATTTTCCTAAGATACTAGAAGGTATTACTCTCACCGGTATTATAGATACTTTGGAGGCTTCAATACACTCATTCAAGAAAATTGTATCGAGTTTATCAATGCTTTTGATATGAACAAGATTTTGTGAACATGAATAAGGGAATTCCTTCATATCAAACAAGAACATAATGAATCTGTAGGCCACTTCATTCAGAGGTGGCGACAGTTTTCTACTCTTCCGCAAGTGCTCTAAACATGGATCAAATGGAACTTTGTGATTTGTTCCTTCACTCTCTCAATAGATAAATGAAGGAAGAGGTTCAAAATTTCCCACTAAGGAGCTATGAAGAGGTGTTAGAGGGTGCTCTTTGAATCAACCAAGCGGCCATTGACAGTGGTCGTAAGACCTATGGGGCAAATGGGAAGTTAGTCACTCCTTCTCAAAATGCTCCTAGTTACTCCAACAACACAAATAACAATAAAGGATCAAAAATCCTTAATAAGAATCATGGAGTCATGGGATCAACGGTGTGAATGACTAGCCCAAAAACAATAATGTTGTTAATCCTACTAGTATAGGTGATACAAATAACAAAAACAATAATGGCAACAATCAGAGAAACAAAAAAATTTCACCCTCGGTAAACATTGTGGATTTTAATCATCCCTAACAACAACAACAACCTCACTAACATAGGAAAATGTTGACCCGAAGCCCTATTCAATATCCCAACCAATTCCAAAACCAAGGGAAAGGTTCTAAAGTGCTAATTATAACAATCAACAACCAAACAATAACTGTAGTTTTAGACCACAATAAGGAACAAACCAAAGGCCTCAAGATTATGATCCTGACTTGTACTTGCGGTTTCCATAGGGTCCATGGGCATGATGCAAGAACTTGTCACGATTGTAATAAGTTTTTACAACATTTTCTAGAAGACCAAAGACAGTTATTTGTTGACATGTTTTTGGCAAACCCAACTGCACCTAGTCAAAATGCCTATATGGGACCAGTGTCTCCGCATAAAACACCGTTAGGGATCTTCAATGATCCTCTCCCCATGTGTCCAAAGGACGGTAGACTATATCCCAATGGTTCGAATAAGGGTATTGTAATAGGACTCATGATTTGTGAAGCCTCAAATTCATCAAACCCACATGTGGCACCTCCTTTGGGTGGTTTTTAGCAAACAAATATCATGGGCTTTGATTAGGTTGAACCCCAAATTAATGCTTTATAAGAACCAAGGATTATTCTTCACAGCTAATCCCGATTTATCTAGTTTTGTCAAAAAATGATAATGATACATTAAGCAAGCCAGTAGGGGCTTATGATCTAATCAGTGATCTCACCAATACCTTTTCACACCCCATTGAATAATTCCCCGCTCATCGAGTCGCTTATGTGAGAAGCTACTAGGTCTCGACCATTTGATTATTCCCCTCTACCAGAGGCACAAATAAATCATATAGACTTTGACTTTTCCCTCCAGAAACCTAAAGGGACATTGGGTTTGTGTTTAACATAAGTAAGATGATCTAATGATGCAAATAGCTCGTAGAGGTGATCTCGCCTTGCTTTTATAAGTTTAGGATCTACAACAACTATGTGAAATGTGCAATGATCATCGATGATGGGGAAGCAAAACAACATATTCCCTTTATCTTTCTTCGAAGCTAGGGTATGGGGAGACCAATTTCTCCTCTAGGTGAAACACACTGAGGGGCTATGATAGCCTCAAGGAAACCTTGATCGGAACCATAGTATTACTAGTTACTCTTTTGCCCAGATGGTACTCAATGAGTTTTTATATTATAGATCGAAACAACTATAACATGATCCTTGATCATCCTTGGATCCACTACAGGAAGGCAATCCCCTCCACTCTATTCCAAGAGGGCAAGCTTCTTGCATATAGGGAAATTCTTTTGGATCAAGGTGATCTAAAACCCTTTGATATACATTTTGCCAACTTGAAGAAAAAGTTAGGGGTCCAGTTTGAATTTGAACTTCCTACGAACGAGTTAAACAACCTCCAAGTGCGGTACTAAAAGAAAAACTAGTTGCTATAATAGAGTTAGAAGTTATGGGTTTAATCAAGGGTATTCCAGTGGTCAAGGATGAAAATGTTGTTGTATATATAATATCGTTAGGAACTATAGAAATATTTTCAAGCTATTAGAAAATGATTTTCCTATCCTTCTCCCCTTTGATTCCATGGGTATGGGACATGCCTTGGGGCTTGGTTCCCTTCCAGCATATGAGGTTTGCATGGTGGAGGTAACTAAGGTAAAAGGGGAAGGTACAAAGGATGAATCAACATCCATCTTCCAAAGTAGTTGCTTGACTCTCCATTTTGATGGAGCCAAGTTTTCTCTTTGGCGTCGGAGGAGGTGCGATCCTTACTTCGCCCAGAAGGAAGGATTCTACCTTTTACTTTCAAATTGAATTTTGATGCAAAAATAATGGGGCTGAGTATGAGGCTCTCTTATTATGTCTCATTATAGCTAAGAGAATGGGCATCCTCAATATTAGGGTGTTGGGAAACTCAAAACTAGTCACAACTTATATATCTGAGGTATACAAGACTAGGATGAACACCTACAACTCTACAAAACAATAGTGTTGGGCCTAACAAAGGGGTTTGAATTTATATCAATCGAGGTAGTTCCACGTGAATATAACCTTCTAGAAGACTCTATAGTAACTTTCACCACACTTCACCCCAAGTAGTGACCTAGAGGACACCAACTTCACGGTTTCAATCCACATTGAATCCTTGATTCGCAAAGTGCCCATGGCACCAATGTTGACATACGTAGAAACCGAGAGTCAACCTGATAGTTCAGAGCACATTAATAGTGATGAATCGACATTAAGTTATTTAAATGCTTTGGTAGAACTACATCTTACCTATCATGAGATAGACCTTTCCCTAATCCCATGTTCCTCTTCTTATTTTGGGAATCCAATGATTGAGTCTTCTCTGGAAAAAGATCTTGAGATTTACGAGGTAGAAGAAGAAGGGGACTTGGAGTTACCTCCAGCCCCGCCTAAGTTTGAGGAGGGAAACACCTCCTTAATCGAGGGAATGATTGATATAAACATCGGAATGGAGGAGGAACCAAAGATCTTAAAGTTAGGGTCCTCCTTAACTCCAGAGGAAGTAGAAATTCATACCCAAATCCTCAAGGAACATCAAAAGCCTTTGCATTTAGCTACAAAGAAATGATGGGAATTGCACCACACATCATAGTTCACAATCTCGTCACCAAGTTGATGCCAAACTAGTTAAGATAGAATTCAAGGCATATGAAGCCAAAGGTGGCCCTTATGGTAAAGGAAGAAGTAATGAAGCTTCTTCAGGTAGGATTCATCAAGCCAGTCGATTATTCACAATGGGTATCTAATATCATCCCCATTCTCAAAAAGAATGGAAAGATCCATATTTGCATATAATTCCAGGAATTAACAAGGCTTTTCCCAAAGATGATTTCCTGCTACCATCCATTGACGTTATCGTTGATGCAACAATTGATTTGAGTTGTTATCTCTCATGGATGGGTTTTCGGGATATAATCAAATCAAAATCTCCAAGGAGGATCAAGCTAAAACTATGTTTATAACTCCTTGGGGAACTTATTGTTATGTTTTCATGCCATTTGGTCTTAAGAATGTTGGCACTACATACCAACGAGAAATGACCTACATATTCTATGATCTTATTCATAAGATTGTGGAATCCTACATAGATGACCCGCCAAGCCAAGGCCAGAAGCGCTACGATCACCCGAGGTGCTTCGCATCATCCTTTCACGCTTGATTTAGTATCACGTTAAATCTAGAGAAATGTGTATTCGGTGTAATAGGAGGTAAGCTTCTAGGTTACATTATATCTTCACGAGGGATTGATGTTGACTGGCCAAAATTTGGGCTATGTTAGAAATGGTTCTGCCATTAGATGAGTCTAGTATTAGATATTTTCTTGGGAAAATTAGTGCAATCCGAAGGTTCATCCCTGACTTGACCTTCGCTGTTCATCCAATCAACAATTTGTTGAAAAAGGATTATAGCATTGATTGGATGGAAGAATGCAATGAGGCCTTTGAGGTAGTTAAATGATTCTTGTTGTCCCCTCCTAGATCAGATCGCCCTTTGATCTTATATTCATGAGCTATGGATGTTTTGCTAGCCTAGCATGTTGGCTCAAGAGGATGACGATAAATGGGAACATGTAGTTTACTTCATTAGTTAGACGCTACTTTATTATGAGACACGCTACACATAGTAGAAAAGGAATACCTTGCCATAGTTTTTTCAACAAAGCTTTTAAGGAATTATATGCTCAATCAAGAAACAAGGCTTATTGTTAAGACAGACCACTTGCGGACATTCCTCATGCAAGGATATTTGTCTAAAAAGGCCACGTATTTCATAGCATTAATGGGTGAGTTCTAATTAACATTTGTAAATCAAAAATCCTATAAGGTTCAAATCATTGCAGATAGTTAGATGATAATCCATTAGATGGGGGTGATTTGGTAGATCTTGACTTTCCCGATGAGTGTGTGTACTTCGTCGAAACCAGGCCCCCTATCTCTGTATGTCCCTGGTATACCGACATTTTCAATTTCATCATGGACCATACATACCTAGAAGGGGCAACATCATAACAAAGAAGGCAATTACATGTCATCACTGCTAAATACGTTATTTTGGAGTAGGTGCTCTATCAGATCCTTTGATGGAATGTTGCTAAGATGTGTTGACACACCCGAAGAATCCAAATAGATTCTTTATGAGTCACATAACAAGGTATGTGGAGGTCACTTTGGAAGCCATGCCATTTCCTAGAAGATACATCGGATGGGCTATTTTGGCCCACCCTAGAACATGACATAGTAGAGTTTGTGTGTAGATGTCACAAATGTCAAGAGTTCTCCCATGAGATCCACATATTGGCACAAGCTTTGTAACTAATCGCAACCTCGTGGCCCTTCACCATGTGGGCCTTGAGTTTGATAGGGAAGTTATCTCCCTCATCAACGGATGGCCATAACTTAATAATCACAGCCACATAATACTTTACCAAGTGGGTGCAAGCCATGCCCCTTACCACCGGCTCTGTAATCACTAAATTCATCCTGAACCAGATCATTTGTAGGTACGGGGTGCCACAGGTCATTATTTCTGATAATGGAATGTCTTTCAAAAATGACGAGGTGCATGAGTTGTGTACAAATTTAAAAATAATCCATCACACGACTTCTCTCTATTACCCTCAGGATAATGGACAAGCTGAGGATACCAATAAGACTTTAAAGTCCATTCTCCTAAAAACCATTAAGGAGAATAAACAAGATTGGCACCTAAATCTTTTTCCAGCCTTGTGGGCCTACCGAACATCGGTTAGAACACCAATAGGGGACCCCCTTTTCTTTAGTATTTGGTGTTGAGGCGGTTCTACCGCTTGAAGTCAAAATACCCAGTCTCCTTATTTCACTACATGGGATCTTGGGGGAGGAGGTTTATTGAGAAGCACGACTCTCCCAGTTAGAAATCCTCAAAAAGGCTAGAATGAATGTCGAGCAATGACATAGTGTTTACTCGACCGAATGGCTCGGCAATACAATAAGAAGGTTTACAAACGTGAGATCTACAAAGGAGATTTGGTATTGAGACTCGATAGCCGATATAAAAAATAGACCGCGAGGGAAGGAAATTCAAACCTAGGTGGTTAGGTCCATATCAAGTAGTGGAAGACTACAAAAATGGCACATTTCGCTTGTGTACACTAGAAGGTGAGGATTTTAGTGAATCCATAAACTCTCTTCACCTAAAGAGATACTACGCATGATCCATCAACATTTTCATATGTACATTATTGCATCTGCATTACATTTTCATCTTTCCGTTCATTTTATAAAAATTGTGATCAAGGAGCTTATTCTTATAGCAATTCCCAAAAACTTCTAAAAACATTGGCAAAACATTCAAATCATGTCTCTTCAAACCTTCATAGTTTCATCAATTATTTATAAATCATTTATCAATCTAAACAAGCTAAGACAAAATTTTGACGGTAACCATACCAAGGCCTGCATACTTGGTTCTACTTTTGGTCTCTTCTTAGGCTAGGTGTCTTTGTTCATGGTATGTTCTAGAAGCTTCATGGTGTTGCATCTATCCCTTATACATATCCTTGGAAATAAGAGCATTCTAAACATTTTCCCAAATAAGTAAATCAAATGCAAATCCACAAAAATTTATTTTTACACATTTCTTTTCCCTACCAACCTTCGGTGTTGAGCCTGCATCTCTTACTAGTGACGTAGGGTTGGGAAAGGAGGGAAATGCCCTTACTTGTATGTGCCTTGTCCATGGTGATAAGCCCACGCTTCCTATTGGTAGCATGGGGCAAGGCGTAGGGGGTCTCTTTGATAAACTTGAAGGTTACAAATTAGTCAAACATTGTGAAATCATAAATAAAAACAAAGTGAGTTAGATGTCCAAAATCCAAGAGAGCTTAAAACCCAAAAACATATTTTTTCAACCAAGTGGCCATCTACGGATCCAATTCTAGATAAAGTGTAAAGCAATTCACATTCTAAACCATGAAGTATCTTGAGTAGAGTAAGGTTGTAGCATACCAATTTGGTTCTGTTAAACCTCTGTCATTCTCTCATCACTTCCATTCAACAAATTTTCATAACTTGTTCCCTTTCTAACTCTTGGTGTTGAGCCCTCACATCTTACTAGTTGTGTTGGGTTAGGAGTGGGGAAAGTACATCTATTTATCATATCATTGTATCATCACGTTTTATCAAGACAATATGAAGTACCAAATATTGCAAAAGAAACTAAGTTTAAGATCACATTGTGTTTGCATCATCATATATCAGCAACATAAAATAAAAAAGAAATCATTTTGTTTATCATTCACATCCATTGCATACATTCTGAAAAGCATTAAAAAGTAGAAATTCTAAATATCTAGAGTACACATGAGAGATAAGCCAAAAGACAGCGTAACTCATATACTGATGGAATCTTGAACCAAAAATAGAGTCAGTATATATTGTAGTAGGTCAAGTTTTTATACAACATCATCATGCACTAGGTATGGTCAAAACACTCACAGTGAGCCCAAAATATACAACAAAAAAATCATATAATATCAAAATGGTATCAAAGCAATAAAGGCTCAATGACCTATCAATCCCTGTGGGATCCCTCAGATGGTGCGCGATTTCAGGGCTCCTACTAGATGTGACGATGGCATTTGAATGGACTAAATGGTGTGAGTACTTGTGGTGGCACCCGCTGCCCATAACCTCACTATGAGAATGGCTCTACCTCATCAGGCACTCAACAATCTCGTATCCAGTTACTTGGTAGGAAGGGAGGTCACTATCTCCGCCACCTTCCGACGGGAGTAAAGACATCGATATGTTGGCCGATGACTAAGGGATGTCCTGAATCCGTAAAAAACTCGGCTTATGTATTCCCTGAGGGAATCAATAGGGTGTCCATGCATACCTGATGAATGAGTTCTCGCCACTCATGTGTAGACGCTGTAGAAAAGAACAAAAAAAAGAGAGAGATAATGAGCTAGAAAATCACAAAACACAAATCAAAAAGAGAATGCTAATCTAAACATTCAAAAATCAATAGAAAAATTTGAGAAAGGAGTATCCAACATACATGGGTCTCCAAGCATCCATGTGGGATCAATGGTTGTTGTTATAGGTGTTGCTCGTGGCTCACGGGCCTTACCAAATCTAGATGCATGATGTTATCCGATCATAGACTCATCATCCTCTCAAAGTGTCTCCTTCGAGACGTGTCTCGCTCTCCTCATGCACGCTCCTCGTGCAGCTGCTCGAGGATCTCCCAAGTGTCATGCCACTCAGGGTCGCTCTCCACTCCCTCTAAAGGTCCTACCCCTCATCCTCCTCTCCGAATGAATCCCCCTCCATATCATCTCCCACATCCTCCTCAGAGTCGGAGTCCAAATCAA